>CALYLW010001400.1:132166-142770 GCA_944989445.1 Ampullaceana balthica | reverse complement strand
GATCTGCACTATTCTCAAGAACAATTAAGGAGATGGATGCTTCCAGTGGCGTCACTAGGGCGGGGGGGGGGCGGGCCGCCCCGGGTGACACCCATCAGGGGGTGACACCCGAGCCTAAAATTTTACTGTGTACGATTTTATGTCAGAAAACAAAAGAATACCATTTTTTTAATCTAGAAAGAAATTAAGAAATACAATGAAATACGTTAAACGCAAAAATTCTTATTAAAAAAATATCAGTTAACTTGCAATAATAAAACAGTCCCAACACACGAACAACATTAAAACAAATTAGGAAGAAAAGAAAAGAAATAGTCGCAGCAGAGAGATCTTTAAAAAAGGCTGGAATGAAAGAGGCAGTGTCTTCTATTTTAAAAGATATAAAGCCATTTGGGCTTGGACACACCGACAGCATGAACGAATCCCACCTCACGACTCCCTCCACCACAGTGGGGTGGGGGGAATACGATTATTATTACCCCACCCCCAAAGAAAAAAAAATTAAAAGATGGGTTTTCTTTGTTGATGTTTTTCTTGAGGAAAATTATGATTTCAATGTCTTTGAGTTAATATTATATATATATATGTTTATTAATGGCGTGAAAACATAGATATGCATGTTTATATACAGATAGTCCTCCGGTTACGACGGTCCCATCCCGACTTACGCTGTTTAGTGCTTACGAACGCGCCCCCGTAAAGAATAGTATTACGCATTATTCCGTATTTTATAAAAAAAATTCATGAGGTAACGAATTCTTTTCTCTATTTGAAATAACATAAATTATTGAAAAATATGTATGATTATTCTTTCAACCTACAACTTTCGTTTGCGAATTTTTCAAATGGCAAAGTTTTCAATCAAGTCAATAAAGCTGAGTAAGCTTACAAGTTCCTTTTCGATGCTCATTAGAGAGAGCATATTCAGCCTTTTTCGTCCCATGCAAATTCTAACTCATTATATATTCTTTTCAACTTTGAAAAGGATCGCTCTCAGCTGCAGTTTGATATCATCATTGAAAGATAGATGCGAAGTGCGATGTGTACATTTGTAAAGGACTTTGTGAAATATAGCTCATACAAAAGCAGCAAAATTTTTAGCTCTGTGCAAGTTTTTTGAGTTTCGCTTTGTGCTAATTCCTTTTCCTTACCCTGGGGCTGGACAATAACTTTTTAAGAATTCTGAAAATTGGACTAATTCTGAAGGTAAGCAGTCTTCGAAATCACTCATGAACCTACATGTGGAAGAAAATCAGAAGCCCCGAGCCTAGTGCTCTTTGTTGGTCTTCCCGGAAGACCCCCTTAGCCATCTGGCCACCAAATGGGACGTAACAGCTGAGGAAATCCCCCCCCCAAAGTGGTCGCTTCTGAAGCGGCCACCTGGGCATCCAGGACATACAATCGAAGATGCCTCCCACTAAGTTGCCCTCACAAGGAGGTGGTGGAATTTCCTACTACGACCCGCTACCACTTTGGCGCCATCCCGGCAAAGCACACGGGTCTCCATGGTTAGGACCGCCACAGACCGGGGGATCATCAAAGACCTACCTAGGGTGCAACCCCCACTGGAAGGTTTCCTCAGAGCTGGCTTCCAATGCGTTCTTCGCGGCACTTTTTGCTAATCCGTACTGGCACTCCTGGTCCTAAACCGGCACCGCTCGATGGCGTTGCTAGTAAATTGAGGGGGGACGAAACGGTTGCTTCGGATTTACCCGACCCCTTCTTCGAAATCACTTGAATGTTCTTCCGTTAACTTGGCTGCTGTCCATCGGGTGCCGAAAGTGCTGAGCTCAGTTAGGTTTGTAAGAAAGCCAAATTTCTCATGGATGCTTTTATATGCACCTAACCAATGTATTAGGGCTTAAGAAAGTTTGTCAATGATTACCAGAAATACCTCAATCTTGAATTTTTTCTCCAGGAGAATACTGTTTTGTTGATGTCCCTTTATCAAACTGACGCTTTCTTTTTTGTTTGATAGTATTGAAGATTGTTTACACTGTTTTTACCACGGACTTTTCCTTTCATTTGTCTTCATAGGAATAAAATTAAGAATGCTATTTTTTAACAAACTCAATGAGAGACTTCCTTTCTAAAATTGTTTCCCAAATTTCAAGTAAAATAGCGACTTCCAGTTGTTCAATTTCCTTTACAAATCCTTCTTCTTCAAGTCGGCAGTCACGTGGCTGATTTTCATTCGTTGCTAATTCTTCTAGTGCTGCGATATTCTCATGGTATGAGCTATTAACAAACCTTACAGCATAATGTCAGGCTGACCATCTTGTGTCAGAAAAGGCTTTGTTAGCATGTATCAATTTCATATGTTTTTGAAGTACCTGTCAACGATGAGTAGATGCAACAAGTCGGGTATAAAGATTTTGCAGAAGACAAAAAAATCTGACCGCAGTAGGACAACCTGCTGCTCTTTTCCCAACCAAATTAAAGGAATGAGCTGTGCATGTCACATAATGAGCTACAATGCACTTCTCACGAAGAATAGCCTGGTTTCCGTTATACTTCCTACTCATTTGCAGCATTGCCGTATGACTGTCCAAGGCATTTTCAGGGATTCGTACAAACATAATGGCCTGCATCTTTATTATACACTATAATTCATAAAAAAATTTTGGGCCCTTAAATTATTGGGGGATTTGGCCCGTTCAGCACCCCCCCCCCTTTTAATCCGCCATAGGGGCCCACGCATCTGTGACGATGTGGTACGATGAGGGGGGTGTTTAAGAAATGTGACGTCACATCAAAAACGAGAAACTTTAAATAAAAGTTCCACTTAAATATTTGATTGTTTACCATTAAAATTAATTTAATTACGTTTTCAATGACTTCACGCGTGTTACGATATTACAGTGCAGACTTACCCTAAATACATATTTAAATGACAAAAAATAATTTACAACATGCTAATTTTTATTGAGAAAATACGGCTTGGTGGAGGGGTGTCAAAGCTTTGTGACGTCATATCGTAAAAAAGGGGCGGGGTCTAAGTTTTTGTGACAAAGTATGACGCGTGGGGAGGGTGGGGTAAAATCGCCAACCTCGCGTGACGTCATGTATGGACGGCCCCTTCAGTCGTGAAGGGGTGACACCATGAGCTACCGCCCCGGGTGACACCAACCCTAGTGACGCCTCTGGATGCTTCAAATGGAGTATCTAGAATGTCTACGAAACGGTTACATCACATTTTCGTCAAATTTTGAAGCGTCTGCAAAAAACAAATGTCTTTAACAGTTTTCTAGTTAAAAAGCAATAATTATTTGATCATAAATCCATTTTTTTGTTTACGTTTTTTGTTTCAAATCTAAATTGTATTCTAGTTGTTTCACTCATTTTATTTGAATGTTAATAAAGATTATTTTTTTCAGCATGGAACGGATTATCGTATATTACATTGATGTGTCTGGGACAATTTGTTTCGTATAACGAGTGTTTCGTATAACGAGTCAGACTCTGGAACGAATTAATCTCGTTATGAGAGGTTTGACTGTACCTAAAATATATTGTGCTATGACTTCAAATTTGGATGAGAATGTTTAATCAATAATTCCGTACCTATGAATTATTGAGAGCGTTGATTAAACTTCTCGTCTTTTTTGCCTCGTTTTCAAAAATAAAAAAATTAAAAAAATTAAAATTGAGTGCATACAGTGACCAAAAAAGTAGGTTTTCATGCAATAAAAAATTAACATTGTAAATAAAAGCTTCCTAAATCGTATTTTAATTAAAAATGCAAGTACTCGATCATTCATTTCTTTTCTTATTAATAATAAAATCTGCAGGCGCAAGCGTTAAAGAATTTGAATTACATACATTATGGTACATAACTGACAAGGTGGAAGACCACGATGCTATGAGATTTATTTTAGAACACCTTCGATGTTTTTGTTAACAGATATCTGTAAAACATTGTTTTCGTTGATATTGAAAGCGTAGTGATGCATCAATGCAAGCTCAGTAAGTCTTTCCTGCACCATTGAACATCTCATGTAATTGTGCAAACGTCGGAGTGCACTGAACCTTCGCTCACACACGAAGGAAGTCACAGGAATCACTCACGCGATTTTCAGTAAGCAGTAAATATTTGGATAAAACGATTCATTGCAATGTTTTATAGCTTCATGTGTAATTTTTTTAGCTTTGACTCTTCCCATTGGCTAAATCTCAATTTCCACCCGGGAAACTCTTCAGGCAGCACTTCTGGTGAAGGCAGATCCCGGGAAACTCTTCGGGCAGCACTTCTGGTGAAGGCAGATCTTGCTCATATAAATCCACAGCGCTTTCAGATCTTCATACATACAATTTCTAACAGCACTTGGCACAAGAGCTAACAGTTGTGAGGATGTCCTGGTTAAGCCAGAGAACCGCATATCTAGTTCAGCAATGATGTCTCCAGAAATGGTTTAATTAAGTTCGCAGATAGTGTTGCATTGGCGTTTCAACGCAACACATTGCTTCGGTAGATTTGCGCTTAGCAATTCTGGGCATTGAAGCTTCAGCTCCTACAGACTGCGCCATGATAATGATATGATCATAAGTGTTTTGAAAAGAAGAATTTACATTTGTTCTAATTTCTCTAAAAAGTTGCTTGACGTTTTCGATAAATGACACAGCCTGAATTATGTCCATAATCTTCTTTCTGAAATTGTTATACCTTCCAGCCTAGATAACAGTTTGTACGTTACAACAAACGTCACAATAAATGTGAAGTTACACAAGGAATGAAGAAGTGACGTTGCTCGAGACTTACTGTCCGTGTCCCAATCACCATTTGTAGTCAAACTTGGATCAAATCCTTGGTCGTTGTGTTTTCCACGTGGCAGTGAAATTATCTCAAGAGTGTGAAAAATGTAAACATACGATTGATATAAGTGTTTTTATGCTCGTGGCGCTCAGCCCATCTTATTTTGCACAAATCTGTAAGTGCCTTCCGTTTAGCACTGTCAAATGAGACTTGTTTCTATGACGTTTTTCAACAAGGCTTCACGCTTTGAGCTGTTGTTAAAAAAACATGCAGGTTTCTTTTAATTTGTCAATCACTTTACGTACATCGGGAAGTCTGCACGTATACGTGATCACTAGGTTTAAAGCGTGATTGCTGCAGTGTGTGTATACCACCAAAGTGGCCTCTCACAGAATACGCGCTTGAACTCCTGAGACAGCGCCCGACATAGATGCAGCGCCATCATAACACTGGCCCCTCATATTCTGTAGTGAGATCCCCAAATCTCTCAATAATGGCAAGATCTATTTTTTTTTACAACAAAAGAGCACACATTCGCAAAGAGGGGTTCGTTCGAATATACAACCCCCTCCCATGCGTAGTGCCATGTCATGTACTGTATGGGCGTGGTGTCATGTACTCTATGGGCGTGGTGTCATGTACTATATTGGCGGGGTGTCATGTACTGTATGGGCGTGGTGTCATGTACTGTATGGGCGTGGTGTCATGTACTGTATGGGCGTGGTGTCATGTAAGATATAAATCCATGACACCCGCTAAGATATAGATCCATGATATCCATGATATAGATCCATAATATCCATGATATAGATTCATGATATCCATAATATAGATCCATAATATCCATGATATAGATTCATGATATCCATAATATAGATCCATAATATCAACGATATAGATTCATAATATCAACGATATAGATTCATAATATCCACGATATAGATTCATGATATCCATGATATAGATCCATAATATCCACGATATAGATTCATGATATCCATGATATAGATCCATGATATCCATGATATAGATCCATAATATCCATGATATAGATCCCTAATATCCATGATATAGATTCATGATATCCATGATATAGATCCATAATATCCATGATATAGATCCATAATATCCATGATATAGATCCATGATATCCATGATATAGATTCATGATATCCATGATATAGATCCATAATATCCATGATATAGATCCATAATATCCATGATATAGATTCACGATATCCATGATATAGATACATAATATCCATATTATAGATCCATAATATCCATGATACAGATCCATGATATCCATGATATAGATCCATAATATCCATGATACTGATCCATAATATCCATGATATAGATTCATGATATCCATGATATAGATCCATAATATCCATGATATAGATCCATAATATCCATGATATAGATTCATGATATCCATGATATAGATTCATGATATCCATGATATAGATCCATAATATCCATGATATAGATCCATGATATCCATGATATAGATTCATGATATCCATGATATAGATTCATAATATCCATGATATAGATCCATGATATCCATGATATAGATTCATAATATCCATGATATAGATCCATAATATCCACGATATAGATTCATGATATCCATGATATAGATCCATAATATCCACGATATAGATTCATGATATCCATGATATAGATCCATGATATCCATGATATAGATCTATAATATCCATGATATAGATCCATAATATCCACGATATAGATTCATGATATCCATGATATAGAACCATAATATCCATGATATAGATCCATAATATCCACGATATAGATTCATGATATCCATGATATAGATCCATGATATCCATGATATAGATCCATAATATCCATGATATAGATCCATAATATCCACGATATAGATTCATGATATCCATAATATAGATCCATGATATCCATGATATAGATCCATAATATCCATGATATAGACCCATGATATCCATGATATAGATCCATGATATCCATGACATAGATCCATAATATCCATGATATAGATCCATGATATCCATGAAATAGATCCATAATATCCACGATATAGATTCATGATATCCATGATATAGATCCATAATATCCACGATATAGATTCATGATATCCATGATATAGATCCATGATATCCATGATATAGATCCATGATATCCATGATATAGATCCATAATATCCATGATATAGATCCATAATATCCATGATACAGATCCATGATATAGATTCATGATATCCATGATATAGATCCATGATATTCAGGATATAAATCCATGATATCCAGGCCACAGATCCACGCCAGTCCACACAACTCCATACACATACACACTGTGACACACGTCGTCAACATTTGACAACAGTGGTTCTCATACTCATACAGTTGCCACGTATGGACTCTGCAATTAGATTCCTTTGTTTCTACTGCCTCATATTATTATTCATTAAACAAAATACTACCTAGAAAGTTCAAGGGTCCCTGCAAGGCACATTCGATCTAAATGATAGCAGTCAGATAATAGAACGAGCAATCTGATCAGTTCTTATCACTCAATGGCTCTCCTTAGATCTAAAAAAACCTGGTCACATTAACAACAGGAAGTAGACCAAGGCTGTCGGCTGTCTGGAACTCGGATGGGTTACTGACGTCATAGAGAGATAACCAGTGCGATCTTTCTTAGCTGTCTGATTTTGGGGTGGGGGTTACTCCCCCTGGTTGTGAATATGGCTGTGTGTTCTTGGAGATCGCTGATGATTCCAATTATTGATGACGTCATTTATTTGTTTCAGCCAATAAAATGGTTGTTGGTCTTTCTGATAACTGTTGTATATTGTATTGAAGATCGTCTCTTTGTGTATCACGTGACTTCGGCAGAGCTTTGAGTCACTGTGACAAATGTGATACATGGTGTGACTTGTCTTGTTCTACAAATGTGATACATGCTCTGTGACTTGACTTGTTCTACAAATGTGATACATGCTCTGTGACTTGACTTGTTCTACAAATGTGATACATGCTCTGTGACTTGACTTGTTCTACAAATGTGATACATGCTCTGTGACTTGACTTGTTCTACAAATGTGATACATGCTCTGTGACTTGACTTGTTCTACAAATGTGATACATGCTCTGTGACTTGACTTGTTCTACAAATGTGATACATGCTCTGTGACTTGACTTGTTCTACAAATGTGATACATGCTCTGTGACTTGACTTGTTCTACAAATGTGATACATGCTCTGTGACTTGACTTGTTCTACAAATGTGATACATGCTCTGTGACTTGACTTGTTCTACAAATGTGATACATGCTCTGTGACTTGACTTGTTCTACAAATGTGATACATGCTCTGTGACTTGTCTTCTTTAGGCTTTTTGGAGTAAAGTTTTATGCATCCAAGAAAGTAAGTAAATTAAATATTTTATAGTTTAAATAAAGAAAATGAAGTAAACACATTTATTTTTATTTTCCTAATTATAGTTTCTCAATATTTTATTCATAGAATGGAAAAATAATTTACATTTAATATGTTTGTACAGTTTTTTGAATATTGGGAAATTGCATATTGAATATTGGGAATATTGGGAAATTACATATTCTTACCAAGAAATAAAACAAAGCAAAGAATAAAAATGTTATTTTTAAAAATAATTTGTTTTTGTGCACGATATTTAAAACATAACCCTTTTTCGAATATAATTATTAATTTGACTAGTTTGTGCTGCGGCGCCTTGGCGCCAGCGGGGCCCCCTTTTTTTAAAGGGCGTCTACGGCGCCCACCTTTTTCAAAGGCCCAACTAACTTGTCCTTGTATGATAAATACGTAATATTAAAATGTCTTAAATGTACACAAAGTATTTTATAATAGGTTTTTTTTGGCCAAAAGCCCAAGTAACTTATCCTTGTATGATAAATACGAAATATTCCTGAAATGTACACAAAGTATGTATATAATATTTTTTTACAGTGCTAATCACCACACGATATTTAAAGTAATTTTAGAAAGCAGCGCACCATAATACTGCACCAAAAAAGAAAATAACTCTTTGAGTCAGTCAGCACTGTTTACAACACAAATGCTGACGTCATAGGTTCGTGCGTTGTTTGGTTAATGTTAATCTGGAAACTAAAAGTAAAAGGATTATGATTTATCGTTAGGCGTGAGGCAGTCGGCGATAATTGAGCGTAAATATATATATACTAGTTTGTGCTGCGGCGACGTGGAGCCTGCGGCGCCCCCTTTTTATAAGGGCGCCTACGGCGCCCACCTTTTTCAAAAGCTCAACTAACTTGTCCTTGTATGATAAATACGTAATATTAAACTTTCTTAAATGTACAAAAAGTATTTACAATGATTTTTTATTTTATTTTTTATTTTTTGTTATTTTTTATGTCAAAAGCCCAAGTAACTTATCCTTGTATGATAAACACGAAATATTCCTGAAAATTAAACAAAGCATTTATATAATAATTTTTACAGTGCTAATCACCACACGATTTTTAAACTAATTTTAGAAAGCAACGCACCAAATTACTGCACCAAAAAATAACTATTTGAGTCAATCAGCACTGCTTACAACGCAAATTAAAAAAAAAGCAGAGTGATTTCCCTTAGCGTTAGGCGTCAGTGATAATTGAGCGTAAATATATTATATAATATAAAAGCCCAAGTCACTCATTGGATGTGGAACGCTGATGATGTACAACAGTCTATAGCAGTTTTAAAAAACCGTGTGGTGATTAGCGCTGTAAAAATATTTAATATGACGTCATTGGTTGATCTTATATTTAACACAAGGTGTGCATCAAAAGGTGTGCAAATTAATTACAAATTAAAGACGCGCTGTAAAAAATATATTATATGACGTCATTGCTTTAGCTTATATCTTAATTTTGGAAAAAGGGAACGATGTAAAAATAGGATTTGAGGATTTATAATTATAAAATACTTTGTGTACATTTCAGTAAGTATAATATTTCGTATTTATCAAACAAAAAGGAAGTTTAATATTTCGTATTTATCAAAGAAGGATAAGTTTCTTGGGCTTTTGACAAAAAACAAAAGTGGGCGCCGTAGGCGCCCTACAACTCCTGTTATTAAATACTTTGCGTACATTTCAGAAAGTTTAATATTTCGTATTTATCAAAAAATGATAACTTAGTTGGGCTTTTGAAAAAGGTTGGCGCCGTAGGCGCCCTAAAAAAGGGGGCGCCGCAGGCGCCACGGCGCCGCAGCACAATCTAGTATAATATAATTTATGAATAATTTTATGTGCTACCCAAATATTTATTACAGAAAGTAACAAAGTAACTGTTTTATTGCATTTTGATACAAAATTCTAAAAATTCAAGAACAAAATCCAATATACATGTAATAAAAATGACATAAAAAGAAATAAAATTTTGATTGAAATTTATAATCATCTGTTTAATACAAGAAGTTAAAACGTATTCAATCCACATATATTAGGGTGGAATTTATTTTGTTACCTCACATATTTATGGATATCTGATGCTAATCCTTCAGACCAGAGTCAAACTCCATAGCTCAGAGTCCAGTTGTGTAACACTTCGTCGTACTGCTAACTATCAAATAAGATTATTCAACCTTTACAAAACACATATTCCTGATCGGTGCGCATTATATTAAACATGTTTTACTACACATAACTACCATTTTTGGATGGTCTTGCGCTGCGTATTATAATAAACATTCTTTTAGTTATGTCTCGTTCATAATTGAATTTTTAGATTATTTTATTTATCTCTATGTATCATGTTAAATTTTTGAGTCTCGCGGTGCGTATTATATTGAACAACCTT
>CALYLW010001400.1:2166-129666 GCA_944989445.1 Ampullaceana balthica | reverse complement strand
GTTGCAGGCCCCCCCCCCATGAGACAAAACATAGTCCAAATTTACACCCCAAAAAAACATTACCAATTACTATTTTTTTATTTTGTATTTATAAATAAATTATTTTTTTTTACAAAGAAATTGTATACATTAGTATGTAAACATATTTATACATTTACTTACCTAACTTTCATAATAGAACAATCGTGTATTATGCTATCAAAATTAAATTTATTTGTATTATCTTGTTCTATGGACAGTATTGCAAGATTTTGTTGTCTTCAATCGCTCATTGTGGACCAAAGATACTTTTTTTTATCAACTTCAGTTTGGAGAAGCTACTTTCACAACTGGCGACACTGATAGCAATAGTTGAAAATATTCATAGCAAAATTACAATGTTGGGTACAGAATTTTCCAATCTATACTGTTGAATTTTCTCGTTGTATTTCTTGTTAAAAAGATAGAACTACGTCTTCTGAATTTTCCCTATTCATATTTTTTCTCCTTCTAACTCGGCGTTCAGTTGATATCTCCATATCTTCACAAATTGTTTGGCTGATATAACAGCATTTCGTATTAGCACATCTCTTTGTTCCACCCAATGGCTTTGCATTAATTTTAAAAAAAGACGGGTTCCCATAAATTGAGATAACATAGAAAAGAAAAGATTGCATTGAATTGAGTAAAATTCCAGCATCTGATCTCGTTTTCCTCATTACTTCTTCAGATGTCAATTTTTCCAAGACGGCTGACATTTTAAAGTTACGCATGCATATTTAAGTGCCATTTAGAACACCTATGGAGTGAAAATTACAAAGGTTTACAGATTACTACAGGAGATATATTGACGATTGTATAGGAATAACAAAAATGGACATGCAACAATTGCAAGTTTCATTGACTTCGTTGGTAATTTCCATTCTTCAATCAAAATTACTTCAACCATCCATAGAATAGGAGTGCTGTCAATTTTTTGGACATACAAATTAAATTAAAAGAAAACAAAATATCAACATCAATATTTTACAAGCCTACAGACAGCCATAGTTTCCTTATGTACACATCGTCCCACCCTCAATCTTGTAAGAACGTTATTCCATTTTCCCAACTATTGAGACTTAAACGACTCTGCAGTGATGAAGCAGAATTTTTGGAGAAAAGTAATGAAATGCTGGATTGTTTTCGAAGAAGGTCACACCCGGAGACAGTTTTAATATCCGCTGTCAATCGAATTAAAGGCATGACCAGACAGGACACATTTACATCATCTGTTTCTGATCAATGCGATCAATGTGATCAATGTGATCAATGTGATCAATGTGATCAATGTGATCAATGTGATCAATGTGATCGATCCAAATTTATTTTAACATTTCATCCCCATAATTTTATAGCCCGCTAGGTGATTCTCAAAAACCGACCAATCCTCATGGTTGACCCTGTAACTCAGCAGGTCTTCAAAAAACCTCATCTTTTTGCTTTCCGGAG
Organism: Ampullaceana balthica; assembly: GCA_944989445.1. Classification (NCBI taxonomy): domain Eukaryota; kingdom Metazoa; phylum Mollusca; class Gastropoda; family Lymnaeidae; genus Ampullaceana; species Ampullaceana balthica. The sequence continues at coordinate 128,196 of CALYLW010001400.1, read as the reverse complement.
AGATAGAAGCCTGAGAGATATATTTGTAAGAAGTCACCTTCCCACAATGAAAACACATATTGGAACAAAAGGTTGCAACCGTAACCGTTGCAATACTTGTCCATATGTGATTGAAATTAACCAAGTTTCTTTACCTCTTGAAAACTTCATAATGAAAGATGGATTCACTTGCACAAGTCGCAACGTGATTTATGCAATTCTTTGCAAGAGGTGTAATAAAATTTACGTGGGTGAGACAGGTCATCGTCTTGGAGATCGGTTTCGAGAACAACTGTATAATATAAATAAACAGGCTCAATGTCCTGTATCTAAAAATTTTAACAGTGTTGACCATGATGGTAAAATACGTGATTTTTTAAATTAAATTAAAAGGTTCTCTATTGTCTTCTATTTCACTGCAAAATTTAAAGTGTCCGATTTTTCAATTTCAATCCTTCGAGAAGTGGATGAAAATTATTGAACTTTCTGTTTAAATAGATCAATAAATATTTTTAAATTTAAATAAACTCGATTAATAACAGAAATAATTACCAGTAATAATAATAAAAACTATTCACGAAAGATTGCTTTAAATACCGGAAGAAATAATATTATAATTCGTAAATTATCTTACATAAAAGTTTGTGCAGTATACATTGTAAAGAATATAATAATGAAATATATTCAGTTATTTTGAATCTTGGCTACAGGGTGGCCCTGCTTGGATACTGTACACTACGTAATAGATTGTTGGTTTTCATTTTAAAAAAAATAATTAAGAACGTTTTAATTCATTTTATTAAAAAAATTGTTTTTTTAAAAAAAAGGCCTTGTCTTAACATATTAAAATATATATATCTTTGCTAAGGGATGAAGTAAAAACTTTCAGCAAAGATCAATCGACACTTTGTCTGACCAAGGGGAGGCAATTTTCAGGAATCTGTTAATCGGGGCAGTCAAGCTGAGTGGGTAAATGAGACAGAGCACTGTTTTATCTCCCTTAGATTTTCTTTTCTGTTGTTGCAGCTGTTAAAAATAAAGTAAACATCCGGTCTGGTGGGAACGTTTAGAGCAGGGGTTCCTAACCAGTGGTGCATGCACCCCTTGGGTGTGCATGAGCAGGTTCCAGGGGGTGCATGAACCATTCAGAGAAAGAAAAAAAAGAGAAAAGAAAAAAAAGAAGAAGAAAGAAGAAAAAGAAAGAAAAACTGATTATCTGAAAATGTAAACCATAAGCAAGGCATGCCGCGTTAAAGGGCGCCCATATACAACTTTTTTTTTCTTTGTTTCTGCGCATGTCGAAAATGGACGGAAAAAACTTTTTCGCAAAATGAACGGTTCGCTCTACGTGTTCCTCTTAATTTCGTATTTTAAGTCACAGTTTTCTAAAAAATAATTTAAATTTGTCATCAAATACGTCAGATATATGTCTTCCAGTGACCCTGTTTTGAGAGGATGTAAACGTTGGGATTTTGTTCCTTCACTTTTATTGCTCGGTACGCTGCAAAGGTCTTAAAAACGTTAATTGTAAGCCATTATTCGTAATTAAATTTCAATTTGAAACCTAAAATCTTGAGTTGAGCATCCAATTCCGGTCATTAAAAACATCAACTTCGTCAGTTAAAAATTTGCCTGAGACTGGTACGACTTTCCGATTGTCATCATCCCCTCACAATCGTTAATAAATAATAAAAAAGAGAGAGAGATGGAACTCAAAAGCCTCAGTGCTTCCTTTGTGGAAAAATCCTGTACAATGACAACATGGAGTCTGTTAGACTCCGAGAGCACTTGGAGAAGGTCCATCCATCCAATTCCAAGGACAGTGGTGAGATCTTCAAGCAGAAGAGAGCTCGCTTCTTGACCTCAGGTACCTTGCCCAAGCTTGGATTTTCTTTGTCACAGAAACTTGCACTGGAGGCATCATTTAAGGTTGCATATCTTATTGCAAAGAACAAGAAGCCCCACACCAGTGTAGAACTTTAGTGAAGCCTTGTACTCTGGAGATGGTGGAACTGATGTGTGGTCACCAGCAGAGGAAGCAGGTTGAGAAAGTTCCTTTGTCCAATGACACTATTCATTCCAGGATTAGTGACATGGCTGCAGTCATTCTGTATGAAGTCTTGTGTGAGATGAGAAGCAGTCCTTTTCCATTTAGCATGCAGCTGGATGAATCCACTGATGTAGCACAATGCAGTGAGATTGTTGTATTTCTGAGATATCTCAGTGGATTGCTGAAGGAGGAATTTCTCTTTTGTAAGCCACTCCTAGCTACTACAAAAGCTGCTGATGTGCTGCAGCTAGTCAGGGCATTCTTCATTGAAAACCAATTTGACTGGACTTCAAGAATTTCTTCAATTTGCATAGGTGATGCTCTCTCTATGCTCGGTAATAAGTCAGGATTTTCAGCACTGGTAAAGAAAGAAGTTCCAGATATTGTCACTACACACTGTTTCCTTCATCGTCGGGCACTGGCATGCAAAACTCTACCTCAAATCTTGAAGTCAGTTCTTTCTACTGCAGTCCAAGTTGTAAATTTTATCCGCTCACATGCCTTGAACTACTGCCTCTTCAAGTTGTTTTGTCAGGAGGTGGTCTCTGAGCATGAAGTTCTGCTCTACCACACTGATGTGCGCTGGTTGTCCAGGGGACGGATACTTTCTCGGTTAGTAGAACTGAGAGTGGAGCTTGCCATTTTCTTGCGAGAAAAAGAGAGTGACCTTGCTGACAAGTTTGACTCTCCAAATTTCATTCATTAATTGGCATATCTGGCTGACATCTTCACCATCTTGAATGAGTTGAACACATCTCTCCAAGGACATGCTGTGACTGTAATGGATGCTACTGAGAGATTGGCAGCCTTCCTAAACAAACTGCCGCTATTCCAACAACGACTAGAAAAGTCAAACTTGGCCAACTTTCCACTTGTGGATGAAGTTGTAATATCTGGTGCAGAAGAAAGCATTGAGGGATCACTGCCTGACAAAATCAATGGGAAATTTCAGAGCACCTTTCAACATTGCAAATGTCCTTTGATGGGTATTTCTGTCAAGAAATTGCTAGGAAAGACCTTTGGTTTCGCAATACTTTTCTCTGTGACTTGGACTACGTTGATGACAGTGACCTTGCTAAAGATGACCTGATTGATTTGAGAACCAGAGAAGTAATGAGGAGTACCTTCAGTTGCAATACCTTGATTGAATTTTGGTGCGCCCAGCTAGATTCCTACCCACAACTAGCCGAGAGGGCAGTACTGACTCTCCCTCCATTTGACACAACCTATCTCTGTGAAAAGCAGGATTCTCCACACTATTGACGATTAAAACCAAGGCAAGGAATAAGTTGAATGCAGAGGATGACACGAGAGTTGCTTTGTCCAAAACAGTCCCAAGATTTAAATCGCTGATTGATCATAAGAAGCAGCAGATCTCTCACTAAATTCCCTGTTGCCTATGGTCAAAACTGTTATGCATTTTCTGCAAGTTTCACGAGGGGGTGCATGATCTTTTTTGGGCATCTGAAGGGGTGCATGGACCCCACTAGTGACGCCCCTGGGTCTACTGAACGCACCCACCTAGTGACGCCCCTGGGTCTACTGAACGCACCCACCTAGTGACGCCCCTGGGTCTACTGAACGCACTCACCTAGTCTCCGACTCCGAGGGTTTACACAAGACATTCCTTTGATAACGCCCACAAACCGGAAGTTGTAATCACTTTGTCAACACCAGGGCCCAATGTCTCATTGACTGATCAAGTAGAGTAGGAGCTGATGTTAACACCAGGGCCCAATGTCACATTGACTGATCAAGTAGAGTAGGATCTGATGTCGACACCAGGGCTCAATGTCATATTGACTGATCAAGTAGAGTAGGAGCTGATGTCAACACAAAGGCCCAATGAAGTCACATTGACTGATCAAGTAGAGTAGGAGCTGATGTCAACACCAAGGCCCAATGTCACATTGACTGATCAAGTAGAGTAGGAGCTGATGTCAACACCAGGGCCCAATGTCACGTTAAAAATTTTAACGATTAATCGAGAAATTAAACGTTAATTTCCGCAGCCCTACTGTGTATCGGTTTGGGCACAATGGGCCCAGGGCTAGGTAACTAACTGTCTTGGGCCCATTGAGCTGAGGGCTAGGTCACTAACTGTAACATAAGAAGACTACATGTGTATCGGTTTTGGGCCAATTGAGGAGAGGGCTACCAATACTGACGTCATATGTCTGTTTCCCGTTTGGCTACTTAACAGGAGCTAACCATGGGTCCAAAGTCCATGTATTTCTAGAGATTAATTTAATGGCGCACGTTCAGATGTCACCAGCAAGTTAAACAAATAATGAACGGCCTCATGTGGTGGAGTGGGTGGGGGAGTGTGTGGTGGAGTGTGTGGGCAGTTAGGGCGGGTATTCATGGGTACATTAGGTGCATACCTGCTGATTGCTGAAATTGTCGGGTCCAAAGTCCTGTGACCGCCGGTGTACAACTAGAGTGCACGTGTTTTGAAATAATCTTAGAGCTGCCCCATCATGACATTACTGCAGTCAACGGCGACAGAGCTGGCCTATCTTGGCATTAAGGAAGAAGACATAATTTTAGGCGTTACATGTAATTCGAGCTCACTGCACACTTAGTTTGCATCAATGTGTTTTTTTTTAAATTTATTTATTTATTAATTTTTAAATTGTTGGTTGTTCTAAATGTCGTTTTGTTGACTCAAACTTATTTCCGTGACCTCTACAAGTTCAAGGTTGTTTACAAATGACGTCCACAGTTTATAAATGCTAGAAATAAGAAACTACTTTGTTAAACTATTACTTTGTGACTGACGGAGTGAGTTGTATTAAACACATGACTCCAATACTTTGTGACTGACGGAGTGAGTTGTATTAAACACATGACTCCAATACTTTGTGACCGACGGAGGGAGTTGTATTAAACACATGACTCCAATACTTGGTGACTGACGGAGGGAGTTGTATTAAACACATGACTCCAATACTTTGTGACTGACGGAGGGAGTTGTTTTAAACACATGACTCCAATACTTTGTGACTGACGGAGGGAGTTGTATTAAACACATGACTCCAATACTTTGTGACTGACGGAGGGAGTTGTATTAAACACATGACTCCAATACTTTGTGACTGACGGAGTGAGTTGTATTAAACACATGACTCCAATACTTTGTGACTGACGGAGGGAGTTGTATTAAACACATGACTCCAATACTTTGTGACTGACGGAGGGAGTTGTATTAAACACATGACTCCAATACTTTGTGACTGACGGAGTGAGTTGTATTAAACACATGACTCCAATACGTTGTGACTGACGGAGTGAGTTGTATTAAACACATGACTCCAACACGTTGTGACTGACGGAGCTACTTGTGTTAAACACTTCGCTCCTACCAATAAACTAAAACAAATGATTTTGTCTTGAGGGGAATGACTGGTCTTGCATGTTCCGCCCCTGTCACGTTATTTTGACACCCAGCTTTATCACGAGTTGGTCCAGATTACGGCTTGAAATACGTAAATATTTCGTTTGATCCTCCAGATAAAACGTGGGATTATTTGTCACGCACTTAAAGAGCATTCCCAGAAATCAAAGGTTTTAGAAATATCTCCAGTTAATAAAACATTTGTCGATGTTTACAAACTTTTTGGAGAACTGAAATCGTTGAAAGATTATAATAGGATCATAGTAGATGATAGGGAGAACATATTTTATAGCAACGAAGTCAGCGAGGAACGTAAGGTTTGGTCGGGTTAACGATCGTTTTAGGAGGGTCAGTTTAGTAGTTTATGGGTCAAGGTGGGCTGGGGAACCGTAGTAGTTCTTGACCCAACTAGATCCCACTAGACCTTACGAGACCCAACTAGATCCCACTTCTGAAGAGTAACCCTCCGACCAATTTTTGACGTCACACAAACACACGACCCTGATTTTCCTCTTGTCTGACCCGTTCTGTCACGTAGACACATTGTCTTTGCTGGATCACGTAGATACATTGTCTTTGTTCTGTTATGTAGACACATTGTCTTTGCACTGTCACGTAGACACATTGTCTTTGCACTGTCACGTAGACACATTGTCTTTGCACTGTCACGTAGACACATTGTCTTTGCACTGTCACGTAGAAACATTGTCTTTGTTCTGTTATGTAGACACATTGTCTTTGCTGGATCACGTAGATACATTGTCTTTGCACTGTCACGTAGACACATTGTCTTTGCGCTGTCATGAAGACACATTGTCTTTGCACTGTCACGTAGACACATTGTCTTTGCACTATCACGTAGACACATTGTCTTTGCACTGTCACGTAGACACATAGTCTTTGCACTGTCACGTAGACACATTGTCTTTGCTCTGTCACGTAGACACATTGTCTTTGTTCTGTCACGTAGACAGATCATTATTTTTGTTCTGGCTTTGTTCTTTGCTGTATTATAGTTTCTAGTATAAAATGTAATTCTTACTTTTCTAAAATGTTAGGGATTATCATTAATTTATCATTAAAATGTATTTACATAGAACACATTTAACGATCTTTTTGGTTAAAATAAAACCATGTCTCCAAGTATATGACGTCACTTAGTGCGAATATAATCGAATGGGATAATGGATTTTGCTATTTTATCGTACCAAACAATCTCTAAATAGTTTTAATTTCGTTTCCCATAAACTCATATTTTATCAAATCGGTAACAGGAAATTATTTTAAAGACAAAAAAATATGAGTATTATTCTAGCACAGGGGTCACCAAACGTGGTCACGGCGGGCCGGATGTCTGATTAAACATGACGTCATTGATGACGTTGTTATTAGTACAGAAAATTGGTCGTACTTATCTTATTGATTACTAACAATAGTAACATAAATTTTTTATGGATCTCATGATGTTAGCTGGCATTAGTGTATATCCTATTGTTAGATGGTTTCAGATGGTCTGAAATTGTTTTATGGTTTCAGTTGATCTGAACTTGTTTGATGGTTTCAGTTGATCTTGAAATTGTTTGATGGTTTCAGTTGATCTGAAATTGTTTGATGGTTTCAGTTGATCTGAAATTGTTTGATGGTTTTCAGTTGATCTGAAATTGTTTGATGGTTTCAGTTGATCTGAAATTGTTTGATGGTTTCAGTTGATCTGAATTTGTTTGAATGTTTGCAGCCCATCTAACTGTGATGAAGGACAACTACACTCTGACAGAAGCCACCTGTCGGCCTGACGTCATCACTGACAGTGGCGACATCAAGATCAAATATTCTAAAGCCCTGGGTCATGGGGTCAAGGATATTGAAAGGTGAGAGTTCTGTTGTGACGACATTGACATTGAAAGGTGAGAGTTCTGTTGTGATGACATTGACATTGAAAGGTGAGAGTTCTGTTGTGATGACAATGACATTGAAAGTTGAGAGTTCTGTTGTGATGACATTGACATTGAAAGGTGAGAGTTCTGTTGTGATGCCATTGACATTGAAAGGTGAGAGTTCTGTTGTGACGACATTGACATTGAACGTCTACACCAGAGTTGGGAAATTGTTTTGTCTCTGGGGCCACTTAGTGGTTGCAGGATTTTAGCGAAGTGCTGCACCGTTCAAATGTTAGTATTTTAGCGGATTGCCGCGCAGTTAAAAATGTTTATATTCTAGAGGAGTGTCGCACCGTTAAAATGTTTGTATTCTCTAGTTCACGTTATATTTCATATCAGTTGATGTATAAATGATATCAATGGGTCGCTGATTGAGTCAATGGGTCGCTGATTGAGTCAATGCGTCGCTGATTGAGTCAATGGGTCGCTGATTGAGTCAATGGGTCGCTGATTGAGTCAATGGGTCGCTGATTGAGTCAATGGGTCGCTGATTGAGTCAATGGGTCGCTGATTGAGTCAATGGGTCGCTGATTGAGTCAATGGGTCGCTGATTGAGTCAATGGGTCGCTGATTGAGTCAATGGGTCGCTGATTGAGTCAATGGGTCGCTGATTGAGTCAATGGGTCGCTGATTGAGTCAATGGGTCGCTGATTGAGTCAATGGGTCGCTGATTGAGTCAATGGGTCGCTGATTGAGTCAATGGGTCGCTGATTGAGTCAATGGGTCGCTGATTGAGTCAATGCGTCGCTGATTGAGTCAATGGGTCGCTGATGAGTCAATGGGTCGCTGATTGAGTCAATGGTCGCTGATTGAGTCAATGCGTCGCTGATTGAGTCAATGCTGTCGCTGATTGAGTCAATGCGTCACTGCTTGCAGTCAATCGTACCTGATCACACACTGCTTGCACGATCTACCTACCACACTTTGCTTGCACGATCTACCTACCACACACTGCTTGCACGATCTACCTACCACACACTGCTTGCACGATCTACTACCACACACTGCTTGCACGATCTACCTACCACACACTGCTTGAACAATCTACCTACCACATACTGCTTGAACAATCCACCATACACTTAACTAACTCGCCATCCGAAAAAGACTTGTTACATTTTGCAAGGTTATAGTACTATCATTAAACTGGTCTCTGTAGTACTATCATTCAACTGGCCTCTGTAGCACTATCATTCAACTGGCCTCTGTAGTACTATCATTCAACTGGCCTCTGTAGCACTATCATTCAACTGGCCTCTGTAGCACTATCATTCAACTGGCCTCTGTAGTACTATCATGAAACTTGCTTCTAGTACTAGCATCAAACTGGCCTCTGTAACACTGTCCTGAAGTGTTGGTTGCTTTCTTACAAATGTTTGTTTGTCACTTTGTAACACAATCTGCAGATTTTTTCTTGCCTTCAACCTCAGAACGTTTTCCGCAAAAATTGTTGTTTAATTTCGCTGTATTGTTTCAGATTGAACAACTTAAACACGACTATTGTTTAATTTCGCTATATTGTTTCAGATTGAACAACTTAAACATGACTATTGTTTAATTTCGCTATATTGTTTCAGATTGAACAACTTAAACATGACTATTGTTTAATTTCGCTATATTGTTTCAGATTGAACAACTTAAACATGACTATTGTTTAATTTCGCTGTATTGTTTCAGATTGAACAACTTAAACATGACTATTGTTTAATTTCGCTGTATTGTTTCAGATTGAACAACTTAAACACGACTATTGTTTAATTTCGCTGTATTGTTTCAGATTGAACAACTTAAACACGACTATTGTTTAATTTCGCTGTATTGTTTCAGATTGAACAACTTAAACACGACTATTGTTTAATTTCGCTGTATTGTTTCAGATTGAACAACTTAAACATGACTATTGTTTAATTTCGCTGCATTGTTTCAGATTGAACAACTTAAACATGACTATTGTTTAATTTCGCTATATTGTTTCAGATTGAACAACTTAAACATGACTATTGTTTAATTTCGCTATATTGTTTCAGATTGAACAACTTAAACATGACTATTGTTTAATTTCGCTATATTGTTTCAGATTGAACAACTTAAACATGACTATTGTTTAATGACACTGTAAACACACGGGTTTCTGCCACATACATATTTGTGTATCAATTCTTCAGTAAACACAGGGCATTCATCAACAATTTTTAAAGATTTTCCAGATGGCTCATGGGCTGACTAAGCTTGGAAAAGTTTTAAAATTTTCTGTTTCAAAGATAAAATTGAAATAAAACCGGAAGAGTGCGCATTTACGGATCTAACGGACATCACGAGACGAACTTCCGGTCGCGGAAATGAAGCAAATCTAAGTTCAAGACGTGTTTTCTGAATGTTTTTGCGGGCCACATAAAAAAACAACTCTTTGGCGGGCTGTATGTGGACCTCATGACGTACTTTGCCCACCCCTGGCCCACAGCTCGTGACGTACTTTGCCCACCTATGGCCCACAGCTCGTGACGTACTTTGCCCAACCCTGGCCCACAGCTCGTGACGTACTTTGCCCACCCCTCGCCCACAGCTCGTGACGTACTTTGCCCACCCCTGGCCCATAGCTCGTGACGTACTTTGCCCACCCCTGGCCCACAGCTCGTGACGTACTTTGCCCACCCCTGGCCCAAAGCTCGTGACGTACTTTCCCCACCCCTGGCCCACAGCTCGTGACGTACTTTGCCCACCCCTGGCCCACAGCTCGTGACGTACTTTGCCCACCCCTGGCCCACAGCACAATTTAAGTCAATTTTAAGTTCTTGGTTAAACGTGATGTACTTAACACAGAGCTATCTTAAATTAAACAGTATTAATTGATTGAGTATCAATGTTCTTAGCTGTCACTGATGTCTGGGTCTGATTTAAACGATGTTCAATGTTAGGATTTTTGTTGAAGTGAACATTCTCTGATCATAAGTTTTGGTAGAAAGATGAATCGTTATCACCATATCCAACATTCAATGAATGAAGTCATATCAACTCACTACAGGATGATTCATTTAAAAATAGACTTGACCTAATTATGAAAAAATTGTAAATAGATGTAAACATTTCAAGAACTGACATATTTCAAATGTTTTGGGTGGGGATTAGTGGGTATTTTAACAGGTATTCGGAAGCAGGACCGGTCATTACAATTGTGGGGCCCTATGCGAAACGGATGCGCGGGCCGCGGGGCCCGGTTTGGGTAGGGAAAAGGATAGAAAGTGAAATTTGACCCATAAAATCTAAGCGTAAGGCCTAGAAGAATTATCGCAAAGGTTGCAGTAGCCTAATGCCGGCACTGTTTGGAAGGAACAAAAAGTGGAAATTCTTAGATGGAATATTTTCTAGTCTTATCGCTATTCCAAAATAGGAGGAGGGGAGAAAAGGTGAGTGAGGTTTAGGGAGGGTGGGACAAAGATAAGAAATTTAAAAATAACCCTTGTACGTCATTACTTTCACCTCTTCAATATTTATATCGATAGTTGCCTAGAAAGATTTCATTGCAATGACAAGGGTGGAGAACATTAGGTCAGAAACTGGTTCATGTGTTCATGTGAGGTCCAAGTAAACTTCAGGAAGTGAGGAATTCAGAATTTACCGTTAGTACTGGGGTTTGTGATAGTGATAACGTGGTACAAGTGTTAGGGAATTGGGTTGGTGTGGTTACTTCACATAATGGATTAGATAGATATCATTCTTTTTCATTTCGTCTATTTTATTGCAATTTTGCGAAAAAATACATTTGTCCTTTTAAATGAATTTTTTTCTTTTAAGTTAAAAAAAACAACAAGACAGAGCACTGCATCCCGTAAAATTTTCATTAAATTAATAATTAAAAAGCTAAAATAAAGTCAAGTAAAATTGAGAGTAAATGGGTCTTCAAACATGTTTTTAGTTAATTTATCTTGAAGCACTCCGCACAGAGAAGTGAAGTAATTTGACTTTGATATATAGTGATATCAGTAATAAATATGAAAATCAAGACCTTTCCTTAAATAAAACATAAAAATAAAATGAAAAATACTTGGAAATTATTTTTACAATACATAAAGATGATTACGTTTAGAAAAAATTAAAACAATAATTATAAACACAAAGAAATAAATAAATGAAATGATAAAAAAATCAAATAGAGGCTATACCAACCTCAAATTATTAGACTTAGTTTTCTACCCAGGATTCCAGCGTCCTCCACTCAGATGTCAAACTTCCGGTCCCAAAACGGCATCACACACAAGACGTCTCAAGTCTATGACGCTAGTGCTACCCTTAAAGTCACGTCTATGACGCCAGTGCTCCCATAAATCACGTCTGTGACGTCAGTGCTCCCAAGACTCAAGCCCATGGCGTCAGTGTTCCTATGGCCAAGGTCGGAGTTGAGAACTCAGCCTATGAGAAGGAGAAACACGAGAAAACCAATGACCTTGACATGGATGACAATCCCGGACCGGCCATAGATGCTCCGGTCAGCTTCGACCCCAGAAAACCCCCACTGGCATATTGCTCTTTTGTGGTGAAACACTACAAGTTATCATTTTGTAAGTTGTGTAGTGAAATCCTTCAAGTTATCTTTTTGTAAGTTGTGTAGTGAAACAATACAAGTTATCATTTGGTAAATTGTGTAGTGAAACAATACAAGTTATCATTTTGTAAGTTGTGTAGTGAAACACTTCAAGTTATCATTTTGTAAGTTGTGTAGTGAAATCCTTCAAGTTATCTTTTTGTAAGTTGTGTAGTGAAACAATACAAGTTATCATTTGGTAAGTTGGCTAACTCTATGTTTCCCTTGTATCTGAAATTTTAATAAAAACAGAAGATCCGTCGCTATGACTATTTTACTGTTATTGAAAACGGGAGAATTAAGAAGTTAAAGTAAATAAGTTTGTGTAAAATAGTTCGATTAAATAGCTTGAGTATAGTTGTTACCTAAAGTAGTCAGTGTAAAGTAGTCAGTGTAAAGTAGTCAGTGTAAAGTAGTCAGTGTAAAGTTTACTATTGATTAGTTTTGTTATTTTAAGAATTTAACCTTTAATTATACTCCACCCCACCCCGTAAAATATTTGATCCAAAAATAGTTCTGACACTTGGTGGCCATCTTTTATTTTTACTCACGTCCGGAATCTTGGTGGCGGCAGGATACAACCTGTTCCCTACAGACTTTGAAGGGGTGAGTTCAAGTCGTCGTTACTAATTTGTTAAAATAAGAGTTGTCAAAACGCATTAGACTGTAATAATTGGATTATACATAAAACAGACTTTAATAAATGTCAGTACTTCAGTAAACGCAATATTTTCAACTTTATTATTACTTAACTTTATTTTAGATTCAACTTTATTATAACTTCAACTTTATTATAACTGCAATAAATGGACACAAAGTTCAACCTAAACTTTAATCAATGAAATAATTGATCAATAAAATGGAAAAAAAAATCCGCAATAACGGATGTAACTTTATTGAAACTGATAAATCTCGATGAATGCTATAGTTTCAATCAATTTGATCACTGTGTTACCTGATGTAACTGATGTTACCTGATGTTACCTGATGTTACCTGATGTTACCTGATGTACCTGATGTTACCTGATGTACCTGATGTTACCTGATGTTACCTGATGTACCTGATGTTACCTGATGTTACCTGATGTACCTGATGTTACCTGATGTACCTGATGTTACCTGATGTTACCTGATGTACCTGATGTTACCTGATGTTACCTGATGTTACCTGATGTACCTGATGATACCTGATGTTACCTGATGTACCTGATGTTACCTGATGTTACCTGATGTTACCTGATGTTACCTGATGTACCTGATGTTACCTGATGTTACCTGATGATTACCTGATGTACCTGATGTTACCTGATGTTACCTGATGTACCTGATGTTACCTGTAACAATTTACGAAATGAAATAAACGCTTAAACAGAAATGAATGTATCGTAAATAAATGCACACACCTTAAATGATCAAAATAATTTATTAAAAAATGTCATTTACATTATCATAAAAATATTTCAGATAAAACCCGAGAAATGTTAATTAATATTAAGGATTTTAATAAAATATGAGGACCATAATGTTAACATTTCAAAACGAATAAAATACAAATAAATAATTTTCAATCTCTGTCACATCTGTCCGTCCGTGAAGCCACTAATTTTAGAAAGCAGCGCACCAAATTAGTGCACAAAAAATAACACTTTTCGAACGTTCCGCATAAAATTGTTCAATATGATAATAATTGAATCAAATAAACTAAATAAAATAAATGAAAGTTCTTTATTACGTTGTTTTTTAATCTGATGTGTATTTATTTTGAAAACTTCCGTCATTTTTGACGGGTGATACACTAGTTGGTTTATATATGTCGACGTCATATTCTTTCAATAATTAACCGCATCCATTTAAATATTTCTTTAACCGCATCCAATGAAATATTTCGTTAACCGCATCCAATGAAATATTTCTTTAACCGCATCCAATGAAATATTTCTTTAACCGCATCCAATGAAATATTTCTTTAACCGCATCCAATGAAATATTTCTTTAACCGCATCCAATGAAATATTTCTTTAACCGCATCCAATGAAATATTTCTTTCTGCTCAGGTGCCACTCAACATGAACAATGACCCAAGTTTCCTGAGAGAATTAGCTTGGAATTACAGGGATGAAGATGAGTGAGTCTTGTTAAACCTCATGTTCACCTCATGTTCAACTCTTGTTCAACTTATTTTCACCTCTTCTTCAACTTATTTTCACCTCTTGTTCAACTTATTTTCACCTCTTGTTCAACACACGCTTATTGTTTTTAAATATTTTCTGAAATTCTTTATCTGCCCTGTTGTTGACCAACTCACTGAAATACTTCGTATAAGTTCATCTAAGTGTGTGTTCACAATATTTGGTATAAGTTCATCTAAGTGTGTTCACAATATTTGGTATAAGTTCATCTAAGTGTGTTCACAATATTTGGTATAAGTTCATCTAAGTGTGTGTTCACAATATTTGGTATAAGTTCATCTAAGTGTGTGTTCACAATATTTGGTATAAGTTCATCTAAGTGTGTTCACAATATTTGGTATAAGTTCATCTAAGTGTGTTCACAATATTTGGTATAAGTTCATCTAAGTGTGTTCACAATATTTGGTATAAGTTCATCTAAGTGTGTTCACAATATTTGGTATAAGTTCATCTAAGTGTGTTCACAATATTTGTTATAAGTTCATCTAAGTGTGTTCACAATATTTGGTATAAGTTCATCTAAGTGTGTTCACAATATTTGGTATAAGTTCATCTAAGTGTGTTCACAATATTTGGTATAAGTTCATCTAAGTGTGTTCACAATATTTGGTATAAGTTCATCTAAGTGTGTGTTCACAATATTTGGTATAAGTTCATCTAAGTGTGTTCACAATATTTGGTATAAGTTCATCTAAGTGTGTGTTCACAATATTTGGTATGAGTTCATCTAAGTGTGTGTTGTGTGTTATCAAACACGGCGTTCACAGCAGCTTATCATTTGTTTGGCTTTACATGAGTTTTTAAAACACGATACTAAGTCAGAGGTTCTCGAACAGTGGATCTATGGGTATAAAATATTGTAAAGTAACAAATCCCTGTCTACATGGCAGAGTGAAGAAGAAAAAAAAGTAGCAGAAAAAAATCAATTTCTGGTCCTACAAGTAGAAATTGTCTGGTCCTACAAGTAGAAATTGTCTGGTCCTACAAGTAGAAATTGTCTGGTCCTACAAGTAGAAATTGTCTGGTCCTACAAGTAGAAATTGTCTGGTCCTACAAGTAGAAATTGTCTGGTCCTACAAGTAGAAATTGTCTGGTCCTACAAGTAGAAACTTTTTCACAAGTTGTTCTATCTGTAACTGTCAAAACTTTCTTCCTCTTCTTATTGTCTGTATTTTTGTTAAGTAATGTTTCTAATCTTTTTTTATATCTATACGTTATCATTACCTTCCCCCACGGTACATTATGTATTTAATAATGTAAATTTAATTGAATTACTTGTGCTTATTTATTTGTACTAAAACGTCTAGCTGTGTGTTTGTCTGTTAATAAAACGTCTAGTTGTGTGTTTGTCTGTTAATAAAACGTCTAGTTGTGTGTTTGTCTGTTAATAAAACGTCTAGTTGTGTGTTTGTCTGTTAATAAAACGTCTAGTTGTGTGTTTGTCTGTTAATAAAACGTCTAGTTGTGTGTTTGTCTGTTAATAAAACGTCTAGTTGTGTGTTTGTCTGTTAATAAAACGTCTAGTTGTGTGTTTGTCTGTTAATAAAACGTCTAGTTGTGTGTTTGTCTGTTAATAAAACGTCTAGTTGTGTGTTTGTCTGTTAATAAAACGTCTAGTTGTGTGTTTGTCTGTTAATAAAACGTCTAGTTGTGTGTTTGTCTGTTAATAAAACGTCTAGTTGTGCGTTTGTCTGTAAATAAAACTGCAATATATTATTTTGATAACGCAATTAGTGGCATAGCAAGAGGGGGAGCAATAGGGGGCAATTGTCCAGGGAAGCACTTTGTTAAGGGCAGCAAAATTCCTCGTCTTTAATTAGCTGTTAGAATGATTTTTTAAAATGTAGATTTTCATCAAAATAAATAAAATACCAAAAAAGAAATTGATAAAAGAATTAAAGGAACTATCCTGAAATATGTAAACATTTCTACTGCCAAAACTTCAAACTCAATATAGGACAAATATTATTCTGATACTTATGCTACTGAACTGAAAAACCAAGAGAAGTCTGAGAATTGATCCTCCAAATTATTTGACAGCCACTCTTGTTGTAGTAGCAAACATTTCTGTACCCTATCAATTTTAAACATTAGCCAATCAAAGGCTCAGGGCGGCACTTTGTTCGGGGCGGCAAATTCCTCGTTGTTAATCAGCTTCTAAATATGGAAAACGTTAAAATAATGTATAATAAAATATAGGGCTTCGGAAATGAATGATTAATTATTCGATTAATTTTAATAATCGTTAAAAATTGTAATCGATTAAATTTAATTTGATCGATTAAAATTTAAGAAAATATTAATACTATTTTTGTGCCAATATATATATATAATATAAAAGCCCAAGTCACTTACTCACCGTGGAACGCTGAGGAACGATGTACAACAGTCTATAGCAGTTAAAAAATCGTGTGGTGATTAGCACTGTAAAAAAATATTATATGACGTCATTGTTTGAGCTTATATTTTAAAATACAAGGTGTGCATCGGTGCGCAAAATGATTATAAATTAAAGATGCGCTGTAAAAACATATTATATGACGTCATTGTTTTAGCTCATATTTTATTTTGGAAAAAGGAACATTAGATGATGGTTAATATAAAATACTTTGTGTACGTTCCAGGAATTTTAATATTTCGTATTTATCAAACAAGGATAAGTTACTTGGGCTTTTGACAAAAAACAAAGTGGGCGCCTTAGGCACCCTACAAACCCTATTATAAAATACTTTGTGTACATTTCAGAAAAATTAATATTTCGGATTTATCATACAAGGACAAGTTAGTTGGGCTTTTGAAAAAGATGGGCGCCATAGGCGCCCTTAAAAAATTGGGCGCCTCAGGCGCCACGGCGCCACAGCACAACCTAGTTTATTAATAATTTTATATATTTTGTTACTTACATACTTTTCTCTCGTATTATTATTATTTATTTATACGTGCAAACGTAAACAAAAAAAAGTTTTTCTTCCTTATTTCTTGCATAGCACAACGAATTTGCTGTGTTACGTCACACAAATTTGGGAGCCATGGAATAACAGCGACTTAACCGATTTCGCGAAATAATGAATAGCAACTTAACGAGATCTAAATATGCGTTATGAAACTATAATTAATCGATTAATCGAGGAAATTTTTTCCATATTAAGATATTTACGCTCGAAGTTACCCTGCTTATATAATGTAATTACTTTTAATATTCCTTAACACTGCCATCTGTAATATGCCATCTGTCATATGCCATCTAAAATACGTCATCTGTAATATGCCATCTGTAATGCCAGCTGTGAGAGAATCTTCTATAAAATTAAGTTAATGAAAAATTGACTACGATCAATAATGAATACAACAAATTGACTAATCTATAGATCTCTTAGCTTTTGAGCATCGCGTTGCTGACAATAATGATACATCAAAGATTGTGTCATGAGGAAAAGCAGAAAACTTCAATTTTAATAAAGAAATGAAAGCTCTTCTATTTATCGCTAACATGATCTGTACAGCGTCCTTATTACTTACCATACAAGTATTCCTCTTTATGGCCTCAAATTTTTTTACCTAATTACACACGGCAACAATTTAACCTAATTACACACAGCAACAATTTGACATAATGACACTCAGCAACAATTTGACATAATGACATTCAGCAACAATTTGACATAATGACACCCAGCAACAATTTGACATAATGACATTCAGCAATATTTTGACATTATTACACGCAGCAACAATTTGACATAATTACGCATAGTAACAATTTGACCTAATTATACACAGCAACAATTTGACCTAATTACACACAGCAACAATTTGACATAATTACACTCAGCAACAATTTGACATAATTATACACAACAACAATTTGACCTAATTACACACGGCAACAATTTAACCTAATTACACACAGCAACAATTTGACATAATTACACTCAGCAACAATTTGACCTAATTGCACAGCAATAATTTGACATAATTTCACACATTAACAATTTGATCTAATTACACACAGCAACAATTTGACCTAATTTCGCACAGAAACAATTTGACCCAATTACAAACTGCAACAGTTTGACCCGATTACACACAGTAACAATTTGACCTAATTACACACAGCAACAATTTGACCTAATTACACACACAAACAAATTGATCTAATTATACACAGCAACAATTTGACCTAATTACACACACCAACAATTTGACCTAATTACACACAGTAACAATTTGACCTAATTACACACAGCAACAATTTTACCTAATAACACACAGCAACAATTTGAACTAATTACACACATCAACAATTTGACCTAATTACACACAGCAATAATTTTACCTAATTACACACATCAACCATTTGACCCAATTACACACAGAAACAGTTTGACCTAATTACACACAGCAACAATTTGACCTTATTACACACATCAACAAATTGACCTAATTTAACACTGCAACAATTTGACCTAATTACACAAAGCAACAATTTATTTAAAAAAAACAACTAAAACTGACTTCATTGCAAAAATTAGTTTTATCTTCCCGAAGTCTGCAATGGCGTGTAATTATATGCAACAAAATAATACAGATTGTTTTCTTTATGGGAAGGAGCATCGTTTAGATTCCTGGTTTTATGATCTATTATGAGCATAACCTTTTTTTAAACGAAGTTTTTCTTTTCAGAAGTTTTGCTTTATAACTAGTGGTGTACCGGATTTCAGCTCCGGCTCCGGTAAATCCAGCATCCGGCAAATTTTTACAAATCCCACTCAGGTTTCAGCTCCGGCAGAATTTCACTTCATAAATCCGGTCAAATTCGGCTGGCCGGTAGAGCCATAAAAATATATATATTTATAATAGCTCCGGCTCCGGGATATCCGGAATCCGGGAATTTTTACGAATCCGTCTCCGGCTGGGGTTTCGGCCGGATTTCATTTTATAAATAAATGTAAGTTTATTTGTTTGAGGAATCTAAGGCTTTTAAAGATCGCGCCTTGAGCATCTGAACTTGTGTTTCGTAGTTTGTGTATTTTAGGATTTCTAACAGTCCCCACCATTTATCCCCCTTAGCTGTCTAAGTTTAGAAAAAACAAAACAACAAGAACACTCCGCCATTTTGGTTGCAGGTCCTTGCTGAAGGTCAACACTAGCGCTGAGGTCGTGGGATCTAGGACCAAGAACGGTGACGTGCTTCAGGTCTTCTACCAGGACATTAATGTCCTCACCCAGAGTCACTTGCAGGCCATACATGGCTTTGAGATGGAACTGACCACCAAACCCGAGTGGACCAAGTTTTGTAAACAAGATATCAAAAATCTGAAGGCCGGCTGTTCCAAACCTTCCTCTCTCATAAGGTGAGACTTGCTCGTTCACTTTCTCATAAGGTGAGACTTGCTCGTTCACTTTCTTATAAGGTGAGACTTGCTCGTTCACTTTCTTATAAGGTGAGACTTATTCGTTCACTTTCTTATAAGGTGAGACTTGTTATTTCACTCTCTCATAAAGTGAGACTTGTTATTTCACTCTCTCATAAAGTGAGACTTGTTATTTCACTCTCTCATAAAGTGAGACTTGTTATTTCACTCTCTCATAAAGTGAGACTTGTTATTTCACTCTCTCATAAGGTGAGACTTGTTATTTCACTCTCTCATAAGGTGAGACTTGTTATTTCACTCTCTCATAAAGTGAGACTTGTTATTTCACTCTCTCATAAGGTGAGACTTGTTATTTCACTCTCTCATAAAGTGAGACTTGTTATTTCACTCTCTCATAAGGTGAGACTTGTTATTTCACTCTCTCATAAGGTGAGACTTGTTATTTCACTCTCTCATAAAGTGAGACTTGTTATTTCACTCTCTCATAAAGTGAGACTTGTTATTTCACTCTCTCATAAGGTGAGACTTGTTATTTCACTCTCTCATAAGGTGAGACTTGTTATTTCACTCTCTCATAAAGTGAGACTTGTTATTTCACTCTCTCATAAGGTGAGACTTGTTATTTCACTCTCTCATAAAGTGAGACTTGTTATTTCACTCTCTCATAAGGTGAGACTTGTTATTTCACTCTCTCATAAGGTGAGACTTGTTATTTCACTCTCTCATAAGGTGAGACTTGTTATTTCACTCTCTCATAAGGTGAGACTTGTTATTTCACTCTCTCATAAGGTGAGACTTGTTATTTCACTCTCTCATAAAGTGAGTTTTCATAGGTTTAGAATATATTCATTTAAGCTTGTCTTCATGTCTATAATAAATGCTCAAAAGTGTGTATAGTATTGTGTTAAATAAATAGAAGATTGTATTCCTAGTGCTTATTTCTACCATCTTAAAATTGAATGTCGCTGGATAGGGAATTCAATAGTGCACTCGCCTCACAAGCTCACAAAGCATGAGGTCGTGGGATCCAGCCCACGTTAAGATACAATAAAAATATTCATGAATGACCATCGCTAACAAGTCCTCCGCTGACCTGGAGAGGAGATGGGCGCCACCAAGTCTACCAAGTCCCGAGAAAGTTCTAATGGAAACAATAGAACCCCCTACGACCACGAGGTTATGGGAAAATAATTGAAGTTTATTATAGCCTTCAACATGTTTCTATGTAATTGTAATCAACATTTCGTTGGCGTATTTCATTCATATCCACTCTTTTCAGTAACACAAATAAAATTATATTTTTCCTTTCATGTTCAGGTTTTTTGACGGCACTTACCTCCCATCATTAACGGATATGACGTTCTCCAACATATCAGGGGTCATGTACGCAGTTTCTCAGCAGCCTCACCTCAAACCAATACTGGAGGCTTTGGTTGGCACTGATGCAATCATAACAGAAACTGGTTTGTAACTTGTTGGTCACGTGGTTGGTGCCTTTTACCGTTTTATGGTTTAAAAATAAAGAATGCAGATAAATATCTATTATATGCCTGTGAAGTCACAAAAATATATTTAACAATATATAGCCAAAAAGCCCCTTCCGGTTTGACAATCACATAAGCAAACGTACAAACAGTCACACTAAGAGTCTCACGATTGACACGCAATCAGACAGGGAAAAAGTCAGACTTCCAGGCCCCTTAATTGTGTTAGATAAACAATGTTCTTATTTCTTTTGTTTCATCAGAGGCGGTGACAACAGTGTCCAGGAGTTTGTTCTTCACAGGCACGCCGCTGGAAGGTTATGACCTCACAACTGACTCAGTCAAGGATCAGCTTGAAATAATCCAAGATTTTATGGTACAATTAAATGAAAAAAATAATCCAAGATTTTATGGTACAATTAAATAAAAAAGTAATCCAATATTTTATGGTACAATTATGCAAAAGTAAAGAAAGATTTTAAGGTACATTTATTAAAGATAATTCAAGATTGTATGGTACTATACAATGGAAAATAAAACATATATCATCGGCATCCTTCCGTCGCGCGAGACGATGGTGCATCACTGTTGAGTTGGGTGGCTGTGCAGTCCTATCCTTGAGTGACAGTCTTTACCACAGCTTTTACACACGAATTCTGTGATACCAAATGTTTTGGTCTTTCTTCTAGCTCTTCTGTCTGTAGCCTCCTCCATCCTTCGCTCCTCGGCTACTATGACACCCTCTTTGACAACTATGCGCCACGTAGATCGGTCTTCTGCCTTACAATCCCAGTCGCTTTTGCGTATTCTGGCTGCTTTCATGTCCCTTTGGCAGACATCTTTAAATCGCAGACATGGGCGACCTGTCTTCCTCTTTCCCGATGCCAGTTCTCCATATTACAGGTCCATGGGGATTCGGCCAGGACTCATTCTTTTAACATGTCCTAGCCATCTCAGGCGTCTTTCACTAAGGATTGAGAACATGCTTTGGGTATTGGCAAGCATTAGGACCTCAGTTTTAGGCACCTTGTCTTGCCATTTAATGCCTAGGATTTGTCTCAGGCACCTCAAGTGGAAGCTATTAAGCTTGCGCTCTTGGGATGTATAAGTGGTCCATGTCTCGCTCCCGTATCGCAGTGTACTAATGACGCAGGCTCTATAGACACACAGTTTGGTTGTCTCTGTTAACTTGGTGTTTTGCCAGACCCGTTTGCTAAATTTAGCCATTGTGGCAGCTGCCTTGCCAATTCTACTGTTTATTTCCTCTTCAATGGACAATGTGTTGGAGACCTTGGAACCCAAGTAGGTGAAGCTGTCCACAACCTCCAAGTTTTCATTGTCGATATTGATGGTAGGAGGAGGTTGTGTGTCTTGGGCCATGATGTTTGTCTTTTTCAAGCTGATTTGCAGACCAAATTTCTTTGCAGGCATTGGAGAAGCTTGACACAAGTTGTTGCAAACCAGTTTCTGTGTGTGCTGTTAATGCCGCATCATCCGCAAAGAGTATCTCACGAATTAGGATATCTGTCGTTTTGGTCTTGGCTCGGAGGCGGGCAGTGTTGAAAAGTCCTCCATCAGCTTTGGTGTGTAACCAGATTCCACCACTGCTATCCTTGAATGCGTATCGAAGCAGTACAGAGAAGAATATTGCGAACAGTGTTGGTGCAAGTACGCAACCTTGTTTAACTCCGCTGCTGACAGGAAAGGCTTCTGACGTAGCTCCATCGAACTGCACTGTGCCCTGCATATTTTCATGGAACTGTCTGATGATGGCGAGTAGGTGTGGCGGACAGCCGATTTTTACCAGGATTTGGAATAGCCCTTTGCGACTGACGAAATCAAAGGCTATTAATATATAATAATATATTTTTTGTATCAATGAAATAAAAAAAGGACTTTACATAGTAAATAAACACCAAAATCCATTACAAATAAATATTTAAAATTAATTACCAGATAGCAAACATCTTTCTAGAAGAGTCCCACAGAATAAATAGATTTTTTTTTAAATTCGGAAATGATATATCCATACACATTTCTAATTGAAAATCCATTGAAAGACAAAGATTTTTCCCCTAGCCATTAAAAAGGTTATTGGTACGTTACAAATGTATCGGCAAAACACTTTCATAACCGAATTTAAAAAAAAAGAATTTTAAACAAATGAAAACGTATCCAAATAGATTAAAACAAAATAATTTGTTGTTTATGTTTGTCTTGGCGATGAGTGTGTGCGTTTGTGTGTATGTGTATGTGTGTGTGTATGTGTTTGTATGTGTGTGTGTGTGTGTATGTGTGTGTGTATGTGTTTGTATTTGTGTGTGTGTATGTGTGTGTGTGTACGTTCATTGTCTTATGATGTCTTTACCTAGAACAGTTTAAAATTAGCTCCTTTTTTATATACCCCGATACATTTTAAGGTCTGCCCCACCCCCTTTCAGTATCGATATTATTGTACTTTTATTCCAGGTGGACAACTTCCGTAGTAAACTTTACTCTCTGCTGGATGGTGGACTGGATGGTATGACAGTCAACTTTCAGTCTAGACAGGTAAGGTCTAGATGTGCCAGTGGTCAACTTTCAGTCTAGACAGGTAAGGTCTAGGTGAGTAAATAACGCAATGCTTTCTGGTAGAGCAGATCTGGTTATGTTACTGTCTCTGCTACCTACCGTTGAACTTGTTACAATGACGCAAAACTCTCGACACGACGAAGGTCAGTCTAATTATAATTGTGTTTAGAACTATGACAAGAAGAAATGAATGAATTATTGATGTTTTACCCTCTCACCCCATACTCCCCCCCCCCTTTTTTTCACAGCTACTTATCCACGACATCTTCAGGCAAGTTATCTTTGATCTGCTGCTGGCAGTCGGATCTTTCCTCTTTATTTTCATCTTCATGTTGCTGCAGACGAGTTCCTTGTTCTTGACGTCATTTTCCATACTCAGCATCCTCACCAGCTTCCTGGGTACCAACCTGGTATACAGAGTTGTCCTAGATTCAGGTAGGTTTCCGATAGTGATATACTAAAAGGTAGGTTTTGTCATGATTGTGATATATTACAGGTGGTTACAGGATTGTAGATATATTACACGTGGGTTGATAGTGATATGTGATATATTACAGGTGGGTTACAGGATTGTGGTATCTTACAGGTGGTTATCCAGGATTGCCGTGATCTATTACAGGTGGGTTGACAGGATTGTGATATACTACAGGGTTTTGATAGATTGTGATATATTACAGGTGGGTTGATCGATTGTGATATATATACAGGTGGGTTGACAGGATTGTGAAATTTTACAGGGGGTTGTCAAGGATGTGATATATTACACGTGGGTTGACAGATTGTTATATAATTACAGGAGGGTTACAGGATTGTGATATATTACAGGTGGGATGCCAGGACTTGTAGATATATTACAGGTGGGTTGACAGATTGTGAAATATTACATTGGTTGACAGGAAAGGAAATACTAACAGGTGGGTTGAACAGGATTGAGATATATTAACAGGGGTTGAACGGATTGTGATATATTTACAGGTAGGTTTCAGGAATGTGATATATTACAGGTGGGTTACGAGGATTGTGATATATTTGCACGTGGGTGAGAGGTATTGTGATATATCCCGGTGGGTTGATAGGATTGTGAATATAACCGGTGGGTTTGTCAGGAATTGTAGATATATTACAGTTGGGTTATCAGGATTGTGATATAATACAGGTGGGTTGACAGGGAATGATGATAAATTACAGGTGGGCTTATAGTAAGTGATATATTACATGAGGGTTGATCAGGATTGTGATATATTACAGGGGTGACAAGTATTGAGATATATTAACAGGTGGGTTGTCAGGATTTGTGAAAAATTACAGGTGGGTTGATTGGATTGTGGATATATTAACAGTGGTTTGATAGGATTGTGATAATTACAGGTGGGTTGACAGGATTGTGATATATTTACAGGTGGGTTGTCCAGGATTGTATATATTACAGTGGGTTGATCAGGATTGTGATATATTACAGTGGGTTGATAAGATTGTGATATATTACAGGTGGGTTGATAGGACTTTTGATATATTACAGGTGGGTTGACAGATTGTGATATATAAACAGGAGGGTTTGACCAGGATTGTTTATATATACAGTGGGTTGACAGGATTGTGATATATTACAGGTGGGTTGATAGGATTGAGATATATTACAGGTGGGTTGATAGGATTGTGATATATTACAGGTGGGTTGTCAGGATTGTGATATATTACAGGTGGGTTGTCAGGATTGTGATATATTACAGGTGGGTTGTCAGGGCTAAGCTGGATCACAGGTTGGTTTACTCAGTATTAGGTCAAACCCTGTCAAGATGTACTGGAAAATATCAAAGTACTGAATCTATGAGTGTTACCAATCTTCTATTGCTTTAATAAATTATCTTTAATCCTTGCATGTATAAATAATGTATATATACAT
Organism: Ampullaceana balthica; assembly: GCA_944989445.1. Lineage (NCBI taxonomy): Eukaryota > Metazoa > Mollusca > Gastropoda > Lymnaeidae > Ampullaceana > Ampullaceana balthica. The sequence continues at coordinate 102,732 of CALYLW010001400.1, read as the reverse complement.
AATAGGTAACAACATCTTATATATATATATATAACCAACTAGGTTGAAGACACGTAACATCTCGTCTATTAGCCAGTGTTTATTAGACTTAACGAGAAGTTTCATGAGAAAATTACTATGACACTCGACCCTCAAAGTTTTTAAATGTTAATTCATCTTTGAATGTTATAGATATTTTGGAATATTTCACGTCCTGTCAATTTTCATCATCCTGGGAATTGGAGCGGACAACATTTTTGTCTTCAATGACACCTGGCGGGCCACAGCCCACGAGCGACACGCCAATCTTGAGGAAAGGTTAAGGTCAGTAGAGTACTAATTGATAAATCTAATTTTTAAAAAAAATTGTCGTCTTATTTGGAAATGTACAAATTATTTTAATTTTTATTTTTAACGCGTTTGGAAGGATCACGGGAGATTGAAAATCCCGTTTGTCGCATTGCAACCATTGTCTCCTAACATTACTATGACATTGGTCACAGTTCTTGCTTTAAAATTACCTCGAAAACCCTTGCTCCTAGCGGGGCACTGCAAGACGAGATAACTGAACTTGATGGTTTTATTTTAGGGTGACCCTGTACTTAGATGAAACCTTCAATTCCTTTAAATTTTACTTCAAAATGTGATCAATAAATTCTCTTTTTGAGAATCGAACACGGACTTTATTCTGAATATTGATAACAATTTTAATTGAGTAAATACATTTCTTAAAGTCTCTAACTTTAATGAATGTTTCATATTTTCTTAAATTGACAACCTTAAAAGATTCTGCGCGAATATCTGTGACGTCATACACAACATATAAAAACATGTTTCTTTGAAATGTTCTCTCCCAGTTCCTGCTACCGCAGAGCTTCCAAGTCCATGATGATTACGTCACTGACGACTTTTGTTGCCTTCGTCTCCAACGCCTTCTCTCCCCTGCTCGCAGTCAGCTCGTTTGGTGTCTTCTCGTCTGTTCTTGTCGTCTTCAACTTCTTCTCAGCCATCATCTTCTTTCCGACCTGCGTCATCCTCCACCACAAAGTAAGTACTGACCTCGTTTTCATAACTCTTTACATGTTCTTCTGGCCTCGGTTTTCATATCTCATTGCATATGTTCTTCTGGACTCGGTTTAATTTTTCTTTTCGTATGTTGTATGCCTCGTTTGTGTATCTCATTACATAAGTTTTTCTGACCTCGTTTGTGTATCTCATTACATAAGTTTTTCTGACCTCGTTTGTGTATCTCATTACATAAGTTTTTCTGACCTCGTTTTCATTTTTTATTACATACTTAGTTTTTGCCTCGATTGTGTATATCATTAAATGATTTGGATGTTGAAAAGAAATTGTAAATAAGATAACTAAACAGAAACGAACAAATCGTTGGGCTAATGTAACACTTTCCTGGAATAAGAAAGTACTGAATGGCATTCAGAGGTAAGATGATGTCACTTCGGTTGAAAGGTCAAAGTTAATATTTTTCTGACGATATGTACTTGCTACCTAACAAATCTCGACGAATGTTTTAGTTTACATATCAAACGAACTGATGTTTTCTTTAATAAATCAAATCATACACAGGCTCACGCAAAGTTACATATCTAAGGTCAACTTCATTTTGTCAGTTCTGTCAGAACAGTGGTTCTCATACATTAAACGAAGTGTTCATGGGGCTACATTGAAATTAATGTTGTTATTATTAAATATGAGGTCTGCTTTACTACCTGCAAAACATCACAGGCGTTAACATTGTTAGTAGGGCTGCTGAAAGTAACGATTAATTAATCAATTAACGTTAAAAAATTTAATCGATTAAATTTAGTTTGATCGAATAAAATTCGATTAAAATTTAAGAACAAATTTCTAATAATTTTTTTCATATTTATTATGAATTTATATTTTGTGTTACTTATATACTTTTCCTTCGTATTATTATTATTTATTTAAACGTGCATACGTAAAAAAATGTTTTTCTTCCTTATTTCTTGCATAACAGAACGAATTTGCAGTGTTATGTCACAAAATTTGGGAGCTATGAAATTACCGCGACTTAACCGATTTCGCGAAATAATGAATCGCAACTTAACTGGATCTATTTATGCGTTATAAAAAAATATAATTAATCGAAATTAATCGATTAATCAATTAAATTTCTTCCCGATTAATCGAACACAATTTTTTTAAAATCAGTAACAGCCCTTATTTTAGATAAAGTAATGCCAAACTGTTAAATGTAACAAACGTTCTACATCGTTAACTGAATGTGTAAGTTAACATTGGTGGCTGGTGGCTAATATTCAAACATTTTTGTATAAAAGATTAGATCACCAAAAGCCAGGAGGTTTAAATGTAACAGTCATTTTTACGACAATCACAGGCCCTAAAATGAAGTGTCGTATTGTTTAATCAAACTCTTCTGTGGATTTAACTTTAAATGTTGTTGTCCTGCCCTCCCCCCTATCCCCCCATAGTCTCGAGAGACAATTGGGTAACGCCCCCCTTGGATTAAGTTACACGGGACCACACTGCTTGCTGTAACCCAGGAGGCCTATCTGGAAGAGCAGACTACAATAGTTGTAGATTACAACTCGTCAATTAAGTTAAATTAGGTTGTGCCGGACACGAATTTTTGTCTTTTAGTTTCCTGGTTTCTCTTGTCTGATCCACAGCAATACTTCATTGTTCCTCACCATCCTTAGTCCTGTGCTGAGCCAGGTTTTCCCAGTTATCCACATCCATACCAGTAGCCATCAGGTCTCACTTGCAGCGTCCATACCAGTAGCCATCAGGTCTCACTTGCAGCGTCCATACCAGTAGCCATCAAGTCTCACTTGCAGATGTCTCTATATATGAAGTGTTGGTGACCCGTGTCTTTAGCCATCTGCAAGTTCTGATTAGGGCAAATTCTATGGCATTCTTCCATCTGTCATTCAATGGACATGACCTAGCCATCTGCCATCCCATCTGCCATGTACCATCTAACCTCCCATCTGCCCTCCCATCTGCCATGTACCATCTAACCTCCCATCTGCCCTCCCATCTGCCATGTACCATCTACATGACGGTTTTAATGAATCGCAAATCACGGGAAATAATTTCTCTTGATTCTAATCACATGACCAAACCAAGAGGCAGGACATTTCTTTACAGTAAAATTCTGTTGAGTTTCCTGTCTTGTATAATATCTGCTCATAGAAGAATTTTTTCTTGCTGCCACTGCAGGTCTGGGTCTAAGAAATATCTCTATCAGTTCTTTATCTTGGCAGTAGTACCTTCTGTCAGAAGTACTGTCAATCAGAAGTTCTGTTAATCAGAAGTACAGTCAATCAGAAGTACCATCAATCGGAAGTACCGCCGTCAGAAGTACCGCCAATCAGAAGTACCGCCTGTCAGAAGTACCGTCAATCAAAAGTACCGTCAATCAGAAATACTGCCTATCAGAAGTACCACCTTTCAGAAGTACCGGCAATCAGAATTACCGTCAATCACAAGTACCGCCTGTCAGAAGTACCGTCAATCTGAAGTACCGTCAATCAGAAGTACCGTCAATCAAATGTACCGCCTGTCAGAACTACTATCTGTCAGTAGCCGAGTTCCTTAAAATTTCCCGGTAGCTTACCATTAAATTTGAAAAATAAAGTGTTGTGTACTTGTGAATAAACAAGAATAAAGATCTTTCATCTAACGAAGCGACATAAACAGCTGTGAATTGTGTCGATATGTTAGCTGCTCTCTTGTAATGAAGGCGGGAAAAAACCAAACAGAGCGATAAAAGAAAATTGTATAAAAGCCTGGCCCTTATCTCTTGATAGTCGGCCTCAAGTAACAAGAGAATAAAACAATCTTCATTTCTTGCATTGTTTGCTCAGTCATTTAAATAAACTGATTACGGAAAACAAAAGAATAAAATCGATAACAGAAAACTTGGGCAAGGTCAGATTTTATTGATTTGTGTCCCTAAGACCTGGCCTCTCGTGAACTATTTCATCCTTCAAGGCCAGACGATCATCTGGAGGTTATTGGAATTAATATAAAAGACGTGGACGCGGTGGTCGAGTGGCAGCGCACTGGACTGTCGTACCGATGGTCATGGGTTCGAATCCGTGTGAAGGCAAGGGTTTGTTCCCGGGGCCCAGGGCGTCCCTGAGTCACCCCGCTCCGAATGGGTACCTAACACTACATGTAGTTAGGCGGCTGGGTAATGCGTGGAACCCACAAAGCCGTGGCCTGTGAAAGCTGCATCACTTGCCAACATCATCTGTCATGGTCTGTGGACGCAACTATCTTCTGCATAGAAGGAGCGTCTGTATAGATAAGATAAGATAAAAGACGTGGGTTCGAATCTCAGAAACTCACCAACTCTAACGTTCTTTACCAACATATCTCCAAATTTAATCAGGTAAATGGCTGAATACTCTTTAACACACTGGAATGGGACACACTGGAATGGGGGGGAGAGGGGGTAAGAAATATGTTTATCATACAAATAGACATAACTTCACCTGATGTGTGGGTGTTGCGTTAACATCACCTGGTGTGTGTGGGTGTGTTGCGTTAACATCACCTGGTGTGTGGGAGCGTTGTATTAACACACCTGGTGTGTTGGTGTGGTGTGTTAACATCACGTGTCGTGGGAGTGTGGCATGACGTTTCAAAAATTAAAATTGTTTTAGATGTCAAATGATATTGGTTTACAGGACTCGGTGTGGTTGTTCCAGTCCACTTGTTGTTTTATGTTTGAGACCCCCACCCTCCCCCTTTAACAATAAATAAATAATCCTATAGAACTATTGATCACTTATATTTATGACCGTGTTTAACACGTGACAGAAGTGGGATACCTGGACCTGGCCATGTTTCCGGCTGTGTAGCAACAGTCGAATCTACCCGTGCGCCAAGAAAGACCAGAGCAAGACTGGACACAGGCCGAATATGGTCGTGCGATTCTTCAGGGGACCTTACCACAGGGCCGTCACCCACAAGGGGGGAAGGTGGGCATTTATTGGACTCAATGTCGTCATCATCGCAGCTTCCTTCTACTTTATCTCAAAGATCTCCACATCAGAGAAACCGGTGAGTTGATGAGAAACGACAGTACATGTCTCACACACACACTCACGTACTCACACACACTCACGTACTCACACACACACTCACGTACTCTCACACACTCACGTACTCACACACACACTCACGTACTCACACACACACTCACGTACTCACACACACACTCACGTACACACACATACTCACGTACACACACAATCACGTACCAATACACACACTCAGGTAAACGTATACACACACTCACGTACACACACAATCACTAACAAACACACTCACGTACCCGTACACACATACTCACGAAGACACATTCACGAAGACACACACTCACGTACACACACAATCACGTACACACAATCACGTACACACACAATCACGTACACACGTACACACACAATCACGTACACACACAATCACGTACACACACAGTACACACACAATCATGTACACACACAATCACGTACACAAACGTACACACACAATCACGTACACACACAATCACGTACACACACAATCACGTACACACACAATCACGTACACACAAATCACGTACACACACAATCACGTACACACACAATCACGTACACACACAATCACGTACACACGTACACACACACAATCACGTAACACGTACACACACAATCACGTACACACACAATCACGTACACATCACGTACACACACAATCACGTACACACACGTACACACACAATCACGTACACACACAATCACGTAACACGTACACACACAATCACGTACACACACATCACGTACACACACAATCACGTACACACACAATCACGTACACGTACACACACAATCACGTAAACGTACACACACACTGACGAACACACACAATCAATCATGCATGCACACACACACACAAACTCACGTACACTCACAATCACGTAAATACAAACTCACGAACACATACACTCACGAACACACACACTCAATCATGCACACACACACAAACTCACGTACACACTGAATCATGCAAACACTCCACCCACACAAATGAACATTTTAATTAGGTTTATACAAAAAAAAATTGATTTTAAGGTAATGTTATTATGCATTTGTTTAAAAATTAATATATTGCGCTGGTTGAAAGTTCTTTACTTTACTAACCACGTCAAAATTCGCGGTGAGTTTTCATGAACGTCCACCTCATGTCATTCTCAACATTTATTTCTCTTGATGAGATTTCCAGAAACGAATGGCACTGTTCGAAAGGCAAGCATCGTGCCATTGTGGTATGAATGATATACACCACACCAGAATTGAATTATGAATTTTTCATTTGTTACATGCTCAGAAATAATGCCGCAAATCCAAGAACTCAACTTGTTATTTCTTGGCAATGCTGCTGGCTACAACAAGGGAAGCAGAGAATGGATTTCGTATCAATGGAGTTTCTTCTTCTTTCAGCTCAAGAAGTAACGCTTGAGTTTGTTTTCTATGGACTCGAAATCTACAGTAGTCTCATTCAAATACAGTGGTACCTCTCATAACGAGTATAATTCGTTCCAGAATATCACTCGTTAAGCGTAACACTCGTTAAACGAAGCATTCTATCTTATCTTCCCATACAAATCAACGTGAAATACGATAATGCGTTCCAAGATGAAAAATTAATCATTTTTCAAAAAGAAATTTTTAACATTTATTAAAATAAAATTACTTATGAATTGTTAAGGAGTGTAACAACTTGGAATACAATTTAGATTTAAAACAAAAATTTAAAATGAAAATACGAATTTATGACAAATAATTAATCCTTTTTAACTAGAAAACTGTCTAAAGACATGTGTTTTGGCTGACGCTTCAAAATTTGACGAAAATGTGTCGTAACCGTTTCGTAGACATTCTTGACACTCCATTTGAAGCATCCATCTCCTTAATTTTGTTTTTGTTCTTGAGAATAGTGCAGATCGTTGATGTTGACCGATTGTAAGTGTTCGCTAGATTAGCCACACTCACAACTTGTTCTCGCTAGATTAGCCACACTCACAACTTGTTCTCGCTAGATTAGCCACACTCACACCTTGTTCTCGCTTTACAATGATTGTACGTTTCATTTCATCAGTTATTTTTCTCTCTTATGATTGTCTTCTTGTGTTGCTTTTTTTTCGAACACATTTTTGTACATGTTATTAAACGCTGCACATAAAAAAATTACGAATACAGTCCGAATACACAATTTGTAAGAACGGGAGATCACTCACAAAAACAATACACTAACAGACCGAGTGCTTAACACAAACTAATGCATCGGGGTGGAAGTCCCGGCTCACTGATGAATATCGGGAAAAAGGGACTTCCCTTGTTTTGCGAAACTCGTAATGCGAAATGTCGCTCGTTAAGAGAGCAACTTTTTCACAATTTTTGCTCGTTATGCGAATTACTCATGAGAGGTGCTCTTTATAAGACGTTCCACTGTATTCGTTTTTTGCTCCTTCAGATTCATCTACCACTAACACAGCGCAGAGTTTCTCAAATATGGGATTGTGTCCAAGATTTAGTTTTCTTCGACATTTCTGCAGCTTGGATAAAAATGTTCTAGATTATCGTGAAATTCGATGAAGTTGGTTTTCTTTCCCTCAAGTTTCAAGTTGGATCTGTTTTCCTACTCTAATATATTTACTAAATATGCTACTCTCTTCAACCAAGTTTTGTTGTTAAAATATATCAAATGGTCAGGCTTACATTGACTTCCAGGAGCAACTTGATTTCATCTTTCATTTCAAAAACACGATTCACAGCATATCAAATCAAGACATCATTAAAAATAAAAATTGCATTATGCTGACTATTTTGTTAATCTATTGTATAAGTTTACGACCCCTCAGAAAACCCTGTGCGACTCCCTTGGGGGCCACGACCCATAAGTTGGGAACCCGTAAATTACACAAAATATATATCCATTCTATTGTCAAAAATCTAAGCATCGAACTTTTTGGGGACTCTGTATTCTTACATATGTGAGTTTATTTAAAATTTCAGACTCAACTTTACAAGAATGGAAACAATTATTATGAGGCTGATCAAATCAACAACGGAGCTTTCAAACAGGGTTTAGATGATAAAAATGTCAAGGTAAAACTTACTTAGTAGTGGATGTAGCTGTCGTTGAAAATGTGGCTGTAACAGTACTTGCAGCAGTTGCTGTAGCAGTACTTGCAGCAATGGCTGTAACAGTACTTGCAGCAGTGGCTGTAGCAGTACTTGCAGCAGTTGCTGTAACAGTACTTGCAGCAGTGGCTGTAACAGTACTTGCAGCAGTGACTGTAACAGTACTTGCAGCAGTGGCTGTAACAGTACTTGCAGCAGTGTCTGTAACAGTACTTGCAGCAGTGGCTGTAACAGTACTTGCAGCAGTGGCTGTAGCAAAAGTTGTAGCAATGAATGTACCAATAGTTGTAGCAATAGTTGTAGCAATAATTGTAACAACAGTAAGTAGATTGGCTCTTATTCTCGAGGACTTTAGAAATATCTGAGAATGTTCCGTGTTGGTAAAGACGTTGTGGAGGAACAAGTATTGAGCATGTTTGAGGTTAAATACAATGTCACTGTACAGAGAGCGGGACTGCGATGAAGCTTTCTAACGAGTACATGCTACATAAAAGATTGTTGAACATAGAAGGTTAAATGTAAATCTTTATTATTAGACAACAAACTGTTGTATACGTTTTGGTAAATACTTTTATTAGTAGCCCATCAAGAAATAAACAAAATTGTTCAAACTAAATTCACATCGTATATTAACGAACATGGACAAGATAATCGTGTGAATAATAGAACAGAGAAAGGATTAGCAGTTAGCAGCCATTAGCACATTAGCACATTAGCCATTAGCAAATTAGCCATTAGCACATTAGCCATTAGCACATTAGCCATTAGCACATTAGCCATTAGCACATTAGCCATTAGCACATTAAACAACCACAATAAACATCAAGACTAGGCAAAAAACATAGATAAGCGTAGGACTCAATAATCTTCTGTATAAAAGGCGCGTCCGTATGAACAAGATACGAAGATAAGATAAAATACAGAAGAACATCTCGTCGACATGTCCCAGCTGGTTGCGTCAAATGTCTAGGTATCGATGACTCGTGTTTCACGTTGTTGTATAGTCTTCCTTTTAGTATCGATGTCTCTTGTTCAACGTTGTCATATCGTAATCGTATTAGACATATTAGTATCGATGTCTCTTGTTCCAGGTTGTCATATCGTAATCGTATTAGACATATTAGTATCGATGTCTTTTGTTCCAGGTTGTCATATCGTTTGGACTAAAAGAACAAGACATCAGTGACTGCCACAAAACCGATTACAAATGTAAAGGAAAGACAGTGTGGGACAACTCGTTTGACCTCAACCCAATAATTTCTCAGTTAGCTCTCTTGGTAAGTCTACTAGTCATAGAATTTCACTACTAATTTAACCTAATTAAATTCTAAGTAGCAGTATTGATAAATCTTATAGATTATAGCTACCATTGTAACTCTAGCCTGAACCTCTCAGTTGACTCTATTTGTAAGTCTGTTGTTCATAGATTATTATAATAACTACTAACCAAACCTTAACCCTTACGTCCCAGTGACGTCTATTGCTCATACACTGTACCTACTAACCAAACCTTAACCCTCACGTCCCAGTGACGTCTATTGCTCATACACTGTACCTACTAAAAAATCTATCGGCAATTAAATTAGTAAACTTTATCATTTTTTATTATGTCCCCCTGTACACTATTTGCAGTGTACATTTTTTATTCATTGATATGTGATGCGGTAAACAATACGGTATGGCCTGTCAAAATAAATGACCACCTTCAAATTAGAAAATTAAAAAAAAATAATTAAAAAATAGCAATGGAAAGCGTTAGATTTTTTAAAATAAAAGTAGAGCATACAATTTTCCTCCACCTTCGATTAATTGTCTAGATTTCTTTTTGGTCTTCTTTATTATGTCAAAACTATTTCTTTGTTGAGTCCATATGTCGACACATAATTTTTAAAAAAAGGTGTTAAAACTACGAGTTTGTTTTGTTGTCAGGAAATGTGTGAGAGGATAATACGAGTTTGTTTTGTTGTCAGGAAATGTGTGATAGGATAATACGAGTTTGTTTCGTTGTCAGGAAATTTGTGAGAGGATAATACGAGTTTGTTTTGTTGTCAGGAAATTTGTGAGAGAATAATACGAGTTTGTTTTGTTGTCATTAAATGTGTGAGAGGATAATACGAGTTTGTTTTGTTGTCAGGAAATGTGTGAGAGAATAATACGAGTTTGTTTTGTTGTCAGGAAATGTGTGAGAGAATAATACGAGTTTGTTTTGTTGTCAGGAAATGTGTTAGAGAATAATACGAGTTTATTTTGTTGTCAGGAAATGTGTGAGAGAATAATAGAGTTTGTTTTATTGTCAGGAAATGTGTGAGAGAATAATACGAGTTTGTTTTGTTGTCAGGAAATGTGAGAGAGAATAATACGAGTTTGTTTTGTTGTCAGGAAATGTGTGAGAGAATAATACGAGTTTGTTTTGTTGTCAGGAAATGTGTGATAGGATAATACGAGTTTGTTTTGTTGTCAGGAAATGTGTGAGAGAATAATACGAGTTTGTTTTGTTGTCAGGAAATATGTGAGAGAATAATACGAGTTTGTTTTGTTGTCAGGAAATGTGTGAGAGAATAATACGAATTTTTGTTGTTGTCATGAAATGTGTGAGAGGATAATACGAGTTTGTTTTGCTGTCAGGAAATGTGTGAGAGAATAATACGAGTTTGTTTTGCTGTCAGGAAATGTGTGAGAGAATAATACGAGTTTGTTTTGTTGTCAGGAAATGTGTGATAGGATAATACGAGTTTGTTTTGTTGTCAGGAAATGTGTGAGAGAATAATACGAGTTTGTTTTGTTGTCAGGAAATATGTGAGAGAATAATACGAGTTTGTTTTGTTGTCAGGAAATGTGTGAGAGAATAATACGAATTTTTGTTGTTGTCATGAAATGTGTGAGAGGATAATACGAGTTTGTTTTGCTGTCAGGAAATGTGTGAGAGAATAATACGAGTTTGTTTTGCTGTCAGGAAATGTGTGAGAGAATAATACGAGTTTGTTTTGTTGTCAGGAAATGTGTGATAGGATAATACGAGTTTGTTTTGTTGTCAGGAAATGTGTGAGAGAATAATACGAGTTTGTTTTGTTGTCAGGAAATGTGTGAGAGGATAATACGAGTTTGTTTTGTTGTCAGGAAATGTGTGAGAGAATAATACGAGTTTGTTTTGTTGTCAGGAAATGTGTGAGAGAATCAGAAACTCACCTGACAACCAACTCCTCCATTTAAAGCGTGACCCAGTTACCAATCAAGTTGATCTGGACTGCTTCATCACACATATGAATGATTATATGAAGGTCAGTTTGGGCTGCTTTATCACACATATACATGATTATATGTATGTGATTTTGCACATCCTTATCACACATATTTTATTTTACATAAATATTTTATGATATTAATAATATGTTTTAAGAATTTAAATATTACTTATGTAAGTACCTATTTTATGTTATTGTACTGATGACGTCATCAGCCGAAACGTCTACTGTCGTGTTAGTTTAAAAATAAATCTCAAATTTATTGTTTTCATTGCATATTTTGTTTGTGTATTTTTGTTATTTTTGTTTTGTTTTGTTTTTTTCTCCAGAAAGAAGGTGAGAACAACACACTGTACAACACACTGTACAACACACTGAACAACACACGGCTTGACTTGTCCTTACCAACATCTCAGATTAAATACATCGAGTTCTTCAAGACACACACAAATCTTTACAACACCTCAGTGGTGGGCGAGCGCTTCTACAGATATTTTGAGGTAAACTCATCGTCACAATTCGGTGTGTAGTTAGAGGTGTTAGACTTAGACATGCCGTTCTTAACGTTGAAAGGGAAATAATCTACATATGTAAAGTCATTTCGTGTTTACATCAATAGCTTCCCTTTGTCACCATATAATTATTTATATATATATTTTTTAAATTATAATTGAAATGTGAAAGTGTAGTTGCGTAAAATGATACCCATAGTTTGTGTGTTACTAAAAAATAGTAAAATAAATTGTGCTCTTATTTCAACAGACGGTTAAGTCTTATTGGCTAAATGACGGCTACAGGGGCAACTTTCTACCGGAGTACGGGACCTACTCAGTGTTGCTGGGAGAGAGTAGGGCAACATTCGATACGTCGGCCATCTTGTCCAACCCTGGTAATTACTTACTGGCATTTCAATGTTGACGACTCCATTATTATAATCATTGGTTTTTATTTTTGGAAAGTTTAAACTAAAAGGGGCAGACATAAAAATAATTTGTTTGAACCACAAAGTGTGAGTGTACAACTGATATTTTTTTAAAAAGTATTTTGAAATGTAAATGAAATAAATGTTTTGATAAATAATACTAATAATCCCCTTGCACCCCCCCCCACTCTCCTGTAGGCAAGTACTACGGAACACGCCTCAAGTATGCTGGTGTCGAGATTAAGACTAATCTGGTTTTTGGCACCAAAGATTTCAACGCAGGACTGGAGATTTATGACGCTTGGGAGAAATATGTCAACGAAATGGTAGGTCGTTAGGTCATTCAGTAGGTCATTGGGTCAGTCGATAGGCCATTTGATCAATCTGTAGGTCATTGGGTCAGTCGATAGGCCATTTGATCAATCTGTGTGTCATTGATAAAATCAATAAATAGGACTATTTGTAAACGTATACATTTATATGATCAGGCCGTTTTATTGCCATTGGCAGCACTCGTTACACACTACATGAACAAACATCAATTCTTCAATCAGAGACTCGATGTACAAACGTTTTGATAAACGGCTTAATATCAATAATGTAAAGAACCGTAATCGGACGACAGTTGTTGCACAGATATCAATTATTTCAGCGGTGACCTCTGGTAATGAATGAAGACACAAAGGTTAAACAGCTGTCCAAATAAACTCGCATTTCACCAACATTAATATTTATTGCTATCAAAATTCGTCTCTATACAAGGTGAATAAAAAAGGCCGTTTTTGCACGATGATATATAAACAAAATAAAATATTTTGTTATTGAACGATCCAAACTTTAACTATTACAATTACATAAAGATCCGAACGTTGTCTATGCTACTCTCCGTATTCAGGTGAGAAAATTACCTCCGTCCATCCAAGCCGGGTTTCAGTTCACACCTGGCCAAAACGCCTGGCATGAGTTTAAAAGACAAGAAGTAAGTGGAACGTGTGTCTGCGTGCCTGTGTGTCTGTCTGCGTGCGTGTGTGTCTGCGTGCCTCTGTGGCTGTCTGCGTGCGTGTGTGTCTGCGTGCCTGTGTGGCTGTCTGCGTGCGTGTGCGTCTGCGTGCTTGTGTGTCTGTCTGCGTGCGTGTGTGTATTACTGTGCATGACAGTGTCTGTCTGCGTGCGCGTGTGTTGTGTTACAGTGTGTAAATTGGAAAAATCTCAGTTTAATTATTGTCCCAAAGTGTGTTTTTAAATTTCCTACAATATTTTTTACAAGCTAATAAATTAGTGGCCCCGGTTTTGGGGGGGGGGATATAATGTTTATAATAATTTAGTGGCTGGGGATATAATGTTTATAATAATTTAGTGGCTGGGGATATAATGTTTATAATAATTTAGTGGCTGGGGATATAATGTTTATAATAATTTAATGTCTGGGGATATAATGTTTATAATAATTTAGTGGCTGTGGATATAGTGTTTATAATAATTTAGTGGCTGGGGATATAGTGTTTATAATAATTTAGTGGCTGGGGATATAGTGTTTATAATAATTTAGTGGCTGGGGATATAGTGTTTATAATAATTTAGTGGCTGGGGATATAGTGTTTATAATAATTTAGTGGCTGGGGATATAGTGTTTATAATAATTTAGTGGCTGGGGATATAGTGTTTATAATAGTTTAGTGGCTGGGGATATAGTGTTTATAATAATTTAGTGGCTGGGTTTATAGTGTTTATAATAATTTAGTGGCTGGGGATATAGTGTTTATAATAATTTAGTGGCTGGGGATATAGTGTTTATAATAATTTAGTGGCTGGGGATATAGTGTTTATAATAATTTAGTGGCTGGGGATATAGTGTTTATAATAATTTAGTGGCTGGGGATATAGTGTTTATAATAATTTAGTGGCTGGGGATATAGTGTTTATAATAATTTAGTGGCTGGGGATATAGTGTTTATAATAATTTAGTGGCTGGGGATATAGTGTTTATAATAATTTAGTGGCTGGGGATATAGTGTTTATAATAATTTAGTGGCTGGGGATATAGTGTTTATAATAATTTAGTGGCTGGGGATATAGTGTTTATAATAATTTAGTGGCTGGGGATATAGTGTTTATAATAATTTAGTGGCTGGGGATATAGTGTTTATAATAATTTAGTGGCTGGGGATATAGTGTTTATAATAATTTAGTGGCTGGGGATATAGTGTTTATTCTAAAGTTTCTTCTAATGTTAATGTGTGCTACTCTCAAGGCCCTGGCCAAGTCAGCTTTACAAGGCATCATCATTGGCGTGTGCCTGGCCTTCTTCGTACTGACTCTGGCCACCACCAATATCATCATCAGCACCATGGCAACCCTGACCATCGCTCTGGTCACCGTCACCATCGCTGGGTGCATTCCTCTCTTTGGATGGAAGATTTCAGTAAGTAATGAACCACAGACACTATCTTATTCCGTGTGGTCGTCCTTGACCTCATGTTCCTTGGTGGTATGAATCTCAGTGGTTCTTTTATAGTTTATATCAGGGGCCAGGGGTCGGTGTACCACGGATCCATCGATTTCCAAGATTCACTTCTGTGTGTATTGTAGTCATCATCTCATGTATGTTGTATGCATTTAATACCGCACTGACAGAAGACAACTTCAATGAGATTGAATATTCAGCAGCTTGGTACACGGCGGGTCTACCAAACTGAATGTACATCCCAACTAATAATTGTCAAATAGACATTTGAGGAAAGGGAATGGTTGAATTGACTGGATATAAGTGTTGACGTCATTCAATGGTAGGTCTTGTATGAAGGTCAGCCGGGAAAATGTCTGTCTTTAGAATATTTCTGTTCCTATACTGAAAGGTATTCACTGTCACGTGACTAATCACCATCAGTTTCACGAATAACAAAATAAAAAAAAGACTGACCTCACATGGTATGTCAAATGTTATGTCACAGCATATGACACATGTCATATCACACGCTATGTCATAGGTTATGTCATATGTTTGTAATGTCACGTGTTATGTTACATGTAATATGGTATGTAACACTTTATGTCACATGTTATGACACATGTTAGGTCAAATTTTATGTGTCACGTGATTTCTATTCCCAGGTCATTGAGTCCATCAACCTGTCCCTGGTTGTCGGGTTGGCCGTCGACTATGTGGTCCACCTGTCGGAGAGCTACCACAACTCACCCCGCCCCGACCGCGTGGGCAAGGTCAAGGACATGCTGGAGAGCATGGGCGTCTCCGTGGTCTCGGGTGCCATATCCACCCTCGGCGCCGCCGCGTTCATGATGGGTGCCGAGATCCAGTTCTTCCTGCAGTTCGGCATCTTCATGTTCTGTACCATCGGGTTTTCCCTGATCTTCTCTCTGTGCTTGTTCACACCGATGCTGGCTCTGCTGGGCCCACAGGGGCACGTCGGCTCGTTGGTTCCTATCTTCACGTGGCTGTGGTACAAAATCATTGGTCGTGACAAGAAAGACAAGGACTGTGACAACTGTCACGGGAAAGGATTTATTAAACCAGAGAACACACAGCACAGTACTTAGTAGAACACACAGCACAGTACTTAGTAGAACTTATAGTACAGTACTTGGCAGAACAAATAGTACAGTACTGGGGAGAACAGATAGTATATTACTTGGGAGAAAACTTAGTACTTAGTATAGTACTAGGGATAACTTATAGTACATTACTTGGGAGAACATATAGTACAGTACTTGGGAGAACATATAGTATAGTACTTGGGAGAACATATAGTACAATAGTTAGGAGAACATATTGTACAGTACTTTGGAGAACATATAGTACAGTATTTGTAAATTTCTTGTTCCCAGTTCTGTTTTATCTTGTAAGTAGCTATGTGGGTATAAGCTAAATGACAAAGGGAACGCTATACAGTAAAATAATGATCTCATACAATGAAGAGTACCTCAACAATTTAATTTATTCACAATATATTGCTATATTTATTACATGACAGTTATATGGAGTTCTTATTATATGATATTGCGTGTAATATACTTTGGAAGCGTCATTACATAGACATTTTGAAACCATTGCGTTCAACGTTTGATCATATTGTCAGACGTTCTTGCTTAACAATATATATGTCACATGACTTGATAGCTTAACAATATGTATGTCACATGACTTGATGTCATGACGTCACCAGGTGAACTCTTCTCTTTGCTTAAACCATAATCGCTGTCTGTGATATGTCTTCAAACTTTGTTGTTCTCATCTGATTCATGCATTCCAAGTTTTTGTACCGCCTCATGCGTGGATGTTAGTGTTCTTGGGATGTTAGTGTCCTTGGGATGTTAGTGTTCTTGGGATGTTAGTGTTCTTGGGCTGTTAGTGTCCTTGGGATGTTAGTGTCCTTGGGATGTTAGTGTCCTTGGGATGTTAGTGTCATTGGGATGTTAGTGTCATTGGGATGTTAGTGTCATTTGGATGTTAGTGTCCTTGGGATGTTAGTGTCCTTGGGATGTTAGTGTCCTTGGGATGTTAGTGTCATTGGGATGTTAGTGTCCTTTGGATGTTAGTGTCATTGGGATGTTAGTGTCCTTGGGATGTTAGTGTCATTGGGATGTTAGTGTCCTCGGAATGTTAGTGTCATTGGGATGTTAGTGTCATTGGGATGTTAGTGTCATTGGGATGGTAGTGTCCTTGGGATGTTAGTGTCCTTGGGATGTTAGTGTCATTGGGATGTTAGTGTCATTGGGATGTTAGTGTCGTTGGGATGTTAGTGTCATTGGGATGTTAGTGTCATTGGGATGTTAGTGTCATTGGGATGTTAGTGTCATTGGACATGATGGTACAAATGATGGCACAAATGATGGTATAAATGATGGCACAAATGATGGCACAAATGATGGTACAAATGATGGCACAAATGATGGTACAAATGATGGCACAAATGATGGTACAAATGATGGCACAAATGATGGTATAAATGATGGCACAAATGATGGTACAAATGATGGTACAAATGATGGTACAAATGATGGTAGATATGATGGTAGATATGATGGCACAAATGATGGTAGATATGATGTGACAAATGATGGCACAAATGATGGTAGATATGATGGTAGATATGATGGCACAAATGATGGTAGATATGATGTGACAAATGATGGCACAAATGATGGTAGATATGATGGCACAAATGATGGTAGATATGATGTGACAAATGATGGCACAAATGATGGTAGATATGATGGTAGATATGATGGCACAAATGATGGTAGATATGATGTGACAAATGATGGCACAAATGATGGTAGATATGATGTGACAAATGATGGCACAAATGATGGTAGATATGATGGTAGATATGATGGCACAAATGATGGTAGATATGATGTGACAAATGATGGCACAAATGATGGTAGATATGATGTGACAAATGATGGCACAAATGATGGTAGATATGATGGTAGATATGATGGCACAAATGATGGTAGATATGATGTGACAAATGATGGCACAAATGATGGTAGATATGATGTGACAAATGATGGCACAAATGATGGTAGATATGATGGTAGATATGATGGCACAAATGATGGTAGATATGATGTGACAAATGATGGCACAAATGATGGTAGATATGATGTGACAAATGATTATTTTGTGAATGCATTCAGCGTGAAGTTCATGAAAAAGATTATTGACATTTGACATTTATTTATTTGGTGTAAACCCAATTTATGAACGATGTATTACCAATCCCTTGAACGTTTCTATGTATTTATTTCCACTTCATTAAATACTTTCCACACTTGAAGTTGACTTGTCATTGAGGTAGACTGCCATGTGTGACCGGATGTTGTTATAGCAGGAGATACAAGTACACGTGACCATGTGTGACCGGATGTTGTTATAGCAGGAGAGACAAGCACACGTAACCATGTGTGACCGGATGTTGTTATAGCAGGAGATATCAGGAGATACAAGCACACGTGACCATGTGTGACCGGATGTTGTTATAGCAGGAGATACAAGTACACGTGACCATGTGTGACCGGATGTTGTTATAGCAGGAGAGACAAGCACACGTGACCATGTGTGACCGGATGTTGTTATAGCATTAGATATCAGGAGATACAAGCACACGTGACCATGTGTGACCGGATGTTGTTATAGCAGGAGATACAAGCACACGTGACCATGTGTGACCGGATGTTGTTATAGCAGGAGATACAAGTACACGTGACCATGTGTGACCGGATGTTGTTATAGCAGGAGATATCAGGAGATACAAGTACACGTGACCATGTGTGACCGGATGTTGTTATAGCAGGAGATACAAGCACACGTGACCATGTGTGACCGGATGTTGTTATAGCAGGAGATACAAGTACACGTGACCATGTGTGACCGGATGTTGTTATAGCAGGAGATATCAGGAGATACAAGTACACGTGACCATGTGTGACCGGATGTTGTTATAGCAGGAGATACAAGTACACGTGACCATGTGTGACCGGATGTTGTTATAGCAGGAGATATCAGGAGATACAAACACACGTGACCATGTGTGACCGGATGTTGTTATAGCAGGAGATATCAGGAGATACAAGTACACGTGACCATGTGTGACCGGATGTTGTTATAGCAGGAGATACAAGTACACGTGACCATGTGTGACCGGATGTTGTTATAGCATTAGATATCAGGAGATACAAGTACACGTGACCATGTGTGACCGGATGTTGTTATAGCATTAGATATCAGGAGATACAAGTACACGTGACCATGTGTGACCGGATGTTGTTATAGCAGGAGATACAAGTACACGTGACCATGTGTGACCGGATGTTGTTATAGCAGGAGATACAAGTACACGTGACCATGTGTGACCGGATGTTGTTATAGCAGGAGATATCAGGAGATACAAGCACACGTGACCATGTTTGACCGGATGTTGTTATAGCAGGAGATACAAGTACACGTGACCATGTGTGACCGGATGTTGTTATAGCATTAGATATCAGGAGATACAAGCACACGTGACCATGTTTGACCGGATGTTGTTATAGCAGGAGATACAAGTACACGTGACCATGTGTGACCGGATGTTGTTATAGCAGGAGATACAAGCACACGTGACCATGTGTGACCGGATGTTGTTATAGCAGGAGATATCAGGAGATACAAGTACACGTGACCATGTGTGACCGGATGTTGTTATAGCAGGAGATACAAGTACACGTGACCATGTGTGACCGGATGTTGTTATAGCATTAGATATCAGGAGATACAAGCACACGTGACCATGTTTGACCGGATGTTGTTATAGCAGGAGATACAAGTACACGTGACCATGTGTGACCGGATGTTGTTATAGCAGGAGATACAAGCACACGTGACCATGTGTGACCGGATGTTGTTATAGCAGGAGATACAAGCACACGTGACCATGTGTGACCGGATGTTGTTGTAGCAGGAGATACAAGTACACGTGACCATGTGTGACCGGATGTTGTTATAGCAGGAGATACAAGCACACGTGACCATGTGTGACCGGATGTTGTTGTAGCAGGAGATACAAGTACACGTGACCATGTTTGACCGGATGTTGTTATAGCAGGAGATATCAGGAGATACAAGTACACGTGACCATGTGTGACCGGATGTTGTTATAGCAGGAGATACAAGTACACGTGACCATGTGTGACCGGATGTTGTTATAGCAGGAGATATCAGGAGATACAAGTACACGTGACCATGTGTGACCGGATGTTGTTGTAGCAGGAGATACAAGCACACGTGACCATGTGTGACCGGATGTTGTTATAGCAGGAGATACAAACACACGTGACCATGTGTGACCGGATGTTGCTATAGCATTAGATATCAGGAGATACAAACACACGTGACCATGTGTGACCGGATGTTGTTATAGCATTAGATATCAGGAGATACAAGCACACGTGACCGGTGTTTGTACTGTGTCTGAGTGTGTTGGGGGGGGGGTGGACTGATCGTTGTCCTAAGCGGAAAGGGGGGAGGGGAAAAATAATTCAAGTGGTCCTGCATCTTTCCATTTTCCTTTAGTTTAGCGCTTATTTTCTCTTCAGTGAGTTTTAGATTTAAGTCTTGAGAAACAACTGTTTGAAGCAGGCATTAATCCTAATCCCATACATGCAGTTAAATGAGAAGATTAATTTCTTTTAAAGAAAAGATACATCTCTTTTTCAATACATATTCATTTTACAAAATGCCAGAATAACAAAATGAAATCATCACAGGTTAAAACAGAGCTACAGGATTAATTACTGACTATATTCACACCCTTCCTTTTTCTTCATAGGAATCCAAATCAGAACGCTGTCTTTTAACAAATTTAAGGAGAGATTTCAACAAATGCATGCATGCCACCATGGCTGACTTCAAAGATAATCCCCGGTTTTAAAGGGATACATTCGCTTTCTGAAATCTTTCTAAAACTGTGTCTCAAATTTCAAGTAAAATAGCGACTTCCAGTTGTTCAAGTTCCTTCCGAAATCCTTCCGCTTCAAGTCGACTGTCACTGTCACGCAGCTGGTTTTCGTCAGTTGCCGATTCTTCCAGTGCTGCAATATTCTCATGGCGTGATTTATTAACAGACCTTACAGCATCACGTCGGGCTGACCATCTTGTGTCAAACAAGGCTTTGTTAACAGGTAACCCTTTCAGATGTTTTTGAAGTACCTACCAACGATGAGTGGATGCAAAAATCCAGGTATTATGCTTTTGCAGAAGGAAGAAAATCTGGCGGCAGCAGGACAGCCTTCTGCTGCACTTTCCCAATCAAATTAAGCGAATGAGTTGTGCATAACATATAATTAGCAACACTGCACTTCTCTCGATGGATAGTCTTGACTCCGTTATACTTCCCACTCATATTTGCAGCATTAGCGTATGACTTTCCACGGCAAACTTGAATTTGAATGTCATTTTCTTCCAAAAAATTAAGAATAATTTGGGCAATTCTGATCCAGCATGGCAATACATTGGTATAAACTTGATGAATCACTCAACAGGTCCAGATTTTGCAACATATCGGATGATCAATGTTTACTGGTCCACATGCACAATATCTGGCGTGGGGCCCACATATATTATATTTCATAAACAATAATAGACAATACCTTTTGATCCATCCATTCAATCATCTATTCACAGATAGGTGAGGAAATGTTAGACGTGTTTCCACGTCCTTTATTTCCATGTTGGCAGATATGTTCAGCAAGAAATGTATCAAACTGACTCAGTAGTTCCAGGATTCCAAGGTAGTTACCATTGCTCGGTGAGCCTAACAGTTCAATCTCGCCACGGAATTCAAGGCCACGAATGCAACCAAATTGTATAACGCTAACTATCCTCATAAGAACTTTTTTCCAATATTGGATTTCATTTTGAAGTTTCTTTTGAAAGATTAGAGTCGATTTTAATGGATAATATAGTGCTGCCATTGCATCAAGATGTTGCTTAGAGTTTTCATGACTAGAAAGCATTTCATGAGCATGCTTACAATTATTGAATCCAGTTGTAAGCTTGCTCACTGTCTGTGACATCAATTTACATACAAAACAATAAACACAGCCACTAGTTTTTGAATAGCAAAACCAATTTCTGGTCAATCCGCTCTCCTGTTGGCGCACGAACACGTGTAAACAATGTTTAAGTACAATAAAGACAATGTGCCTCCTACTACTACTGTATACATGATTCTTTACAGCCGTCATCCTTATGTTTTCCTGAGATAGGTTTCTTCTTTCCTGCATTATTTTTAAAAAAAATATTATTACTATTACAAACGATGATGATGTCTGGTATTTAACACTCTTCAACATTTTCTAGAGATGAGATTTTATTAATTTATTTATGATATTTTTAGGGATTCATGCAAACATTTGCCCCCTTTTATTACACAATAAAATAAGTTTTGGGGCCCTAAATTCATCGGGGGCCCCTGGCTTTAGCCCGTTCAGCCCCCCTCTTTAATCCGCCATAGCCAAAAATGCTTCCGCTTTCCCCCCACCGTTCACTTGCGTTGCTCCCATTTGTTAGTGCTACTGTTTGTGTCTTTCTCTCCCCCCTTTTTTTCTTTGCACTCTATGAGTAAGTCTGTGGCGCATGCTACGCCACGGGTCGTATCTAGTACATATTAATGTTCTTAGAGACTAATATTAATACAATATCATGTTCTTGGAGCCCGATAAAATGATCTAGGGTAAGTGGTGTCATAGATCGTCAGCACTGAGGTAACTAAATCAAGGACGTGTGAATTAAACAGCAAGTTTGAAACAACATGTCAACTGGAAGAACAAATAGTTCCATGTTCAATACCCTACGTAAACATGGTGGCACTTGTTCATACATCTATAGTGGCACTGGTTCATACAGCTATAGTGGGACTGGTTCATACAGATATAGTGGCACTGTTTCATACAGATATAGTGGCACTGTTTCATACAGATATAGTGGCACTGTTTCATACAGATATAGTGGCACTGGTTCATAAAGATATAGTGGCACTGGTTCATACATATATAGTGGCACTGTTTCATACAGACATAGTGGCACTGGTTCATACAGATATAGTGGCACTGTTTCATACAGCCATAGGAGCACTGATTATACAGCTATGGTGGCACTGGTTATACAGCTAGAGTGGCACTGGTTTATACAGCTATGCTGGCACTGGATATACATCCATAAGGGCACTGGTTATACAGCTATGGTGGCACTGGTTCATACAGGTATGGTGGCATTGGGTCATACAGCTAGAGTGGCAACATAAAAATATATTTCATATGTTACCTGAAGTTTCCCATGCATTTCTTCAGATTTAACAAAATTCTACAACTTGAACTGTTTTTTAAATGTTCCCACTTTATTACACGCTTTTATTTAAGTCACAATGTTTGTATGTTGTATCCATCCATCCATCCCTCCATCAAAACTTGAAACGTAAAATTATACCACTTCTGATGGTCCTAGAGATCTAAAAATTTTACCACAGATAGATCTTGAATGACAATGCATTGTATCAAAATTTCAGATCGATCGAATGTACCGTATTGAAATTATTGCACTTTTAGTTTTTGTCTCTATAAAATATTATCACTTGCGTCAATGAACCATACCTCAATTCGCCCTAGAGGGATACAATTATTATAACTTTATAAAGTACTATCAACTTCAAGTCTTGCTGGCCGAAATATCAGCGTGATCGATTGCCGACATGGGGGTACGAGGTTCAATTTTCAGTTAGGGGGAAATGTTGTTTTTTGTTTGTATTATACATATTTAGTGCAATTTCTATATGTAAATAAAAGCGTGTCCTTTTTAAAAAAAATAATTGTTTAAATTTTACTTATTAAATATCTTAAATCAAATACTTCTTGCTTCTTAGCAAGCCCAGAATGCACCGAGATAACCTCGCTCCTATTTCAGTAGATAAACCGAAATTTGAACTTCCAAAAGTCGTAGGTAGGCGGTGACAGTTGTGCGGAATATTTCTATACTCAAGTGGAGATAAAAAGTTAAGACAAAGCAACAGAGTTTTTAAAATAATGAAGAAAGTCAAAACATTGGTAGCAACTGCAACTTTAATATTAAAAACAATATTTCAATAATAATAATACATGTATTTTGTAACTTTTAATATTGTATTATAACCAAGAAGAGGTATAAAGAATATAAGTCATACTTGTAGATTATATTTGACAGCGGTTAATATTCAATATAACAAAAAGTGTTGAAAGTAATTAAGGAATAATAAAACACCTTTTTAATAAGCAAAATCGTCATTAATGCATTAATTTTTTTTTAAATAGTACAATTAGAGGTTGCAAAATTTATTGCAAAATTATATAGCACTCTTATAACTTATAATTTAAAATTGGAAAAATATCTACACATTTCAAAACAAATGTTATTTCCATATAGCCATCTAAAATACTTGTAGCTGGGAATTAGCTATCACATCATCAGAACTGGTCACATTTGACTACTTGTAGCTGGGAATTACCTATCGCATAAGCAGAACTGGTCACATTTGCCACAAACAGATTCAAACTTCAGATGGAGAATTAGTTTTAAAAAATTTGTATTATTTCTACTGAGTTATCAGGGGAGATAAATGAAAGTTCAATATTTATTAAGGCTTAAATAACATGATCAAGTTTGACCTTAGGCTTTTAGTTTTAAAATACACATAGTAAACAAGTCACAATAGTCACATGGCTAGATTTGATGAAAGACATTGATGTGTGGCAGTTTGCTTCAAGGCAAAAACTGGAATGTTCTATAATGGAGTTATGTGTAAGTGAAGGGGAGACAAACTGAAATAAATTACATCAGTTGAGCCTTGAAGAATTCTTCACAGCTAAACAATGTATCAGGAATGTTTATATATCTATAAATATATATATATATATATAAACATCTTAAAGGAATGTGTATGTTTATATATCTATATACAAAACTATATCTTAAAGAAATGTGTATTATTATTATGTAACTATATCTTAAAGAAATATTTTAAACCAAATCATTAATAAAATTGTAGCAATTTTCAATAGGACACGAATAATAGTATTAAAGATATTCACAAAGCAATTCTTTTTGTGTGGTGTAAATTAATTCTGCCATAACAATCACAAATCTCCTTGAAGAAAATTTTCTGATGTCTGTATGTTGGTGTGACAAGTTAACTGATTTAGTTGGATGTCTGTATGTTGGTGTGACAAGTTAACTGACTTAATGGATAATGTCATGTTACAAGAGAACTGACTTAGGTGGATAAAGTCATGTTACAAGTGAATTGATTTAGTTTGATAAAGTCATGTTACAATAGAACTTATTTAGTTTGATAAAGTCATGTTACAAGAGAATTGATTTAGTTGGATAGTCATGTTACAAGAGAATTGATTTAGTTGGATAAAGTCATGTTACAAGAGAACTGACTTAGTTGGATAACGTCCAAGAGATGAATTTGAGAGAGTAGTTGTATCCGTACCAATCCTTCCAGAACATTCCATCATACATTGAGCCTCCTGGCTTGTACCATCCCCCATAATAATAGATGCCAGTAGGGAGAGTGTAGGCACAATAGTTGTACCACCAGCCAGCCCTCATGTTGGTTGCACAGCCTGAACAAAATGTAAGGTGACACATAGTTTACCCAAGGTTCTTGTTTACATTTTTTTTG
Source organism: Ampullaceana balthica (assembly GCA_944989445.1). Taxonomy (NCBI): domain Eukaryota; kingdom Metazoa; phylum Mollusca; class Gastropoda; family Lymnaeidae; genus Ampullaceana; species Ampullaceana balthica. The sequence continues at coordinate 77,165 of CALYLW010001400.1, read as the reverse complement.
GACATAGTTTTTTTCATAAGGTATAAAACAAGTGAATTTACATTACACATTTTTAATTAGACACAAATTATTTCAAGACAAACATGGATCAAATCATTATTGGTGTCTTCTAGCCACCAACATGGATCAAATCATTATTGGTGTCTTCTAGCTACCAACATGGATCAAATCATTATTGGTGTCTTCTAGCTACCAACATGGATCAAATCATTATTGGTGTCTTCTAGTTACCAACATGGATCAAATCATTATTGGTGTCTTCTAGTTACCAACATGGATCAAATCATTATTGGTGTCTTCTAGTTACCAACATGGATCAAATCATTATTGGTGTCTTCTAGCCACCAACATGGATCAAATCATTATTGGTGTCTTCTAGCCACCAACATGGATCAAATAATTATTGGTGTCTTCTAGCTACCAACATGGATCAAATCATTATTGGTGTCTTCTAGCTACCAACATGGATCAAATCATTATTGGTGTCTTCTAGTTACCAACATGGATCAAATCATTATTGGTGTCTTCTAGTTACCAACATGGATCAAATCATTATTGGTGTCTTCTAGCCACCAACATGGATCAAATCATTATGGTGTCTTCTAGCCACCAACATGGATCAAATCATTATTGGTGTCTTCTAGCTACCAACATGGATCAAATCATTATTGGTGTCTTCTAGTTACCAACATGGATCAAATCATCATTGGTGTCTTCTAGCTACCAACATGGATCAAATCATTATTGGTGTCTTCTAGCCACCAACATGGATCAAATCATTATTGGTGTCTTCTAGCTTCCAACATGGATCAAATCATTATTGGTGTCTTCTAGATACCAACATGGATCAAATCATTATTGGTGTCTTCTAGCCACCAACATGGATCAAATCATTATTGGTGTCTTCTAGCCACCAACATGGATCAAATCATTATTGGTGTCTTCTAGCCACCAACATGGATCAAATCATTATTGGTGTCTTCTAGCTACCAACATGGATCAAATCATTATTGGTGTCTTCTAGCTACCAACATGGATCAAATCATTATTGGTGTCTTCTAGCCACCAACATGGATAAAATCATCATTGGTGTCTTCTAGCTACCAACATGGATCAAATCATTATTGGTGTCTTCTAGCTTCCAACATGGATCAAATCATCATTGGTGTCTTCTAGCTACCAACATGGATCAAATCATTATTGGTGTCTTCTAGCCACCAACATGGATCAAATCATTATTGGTGTCTTCTAGTTACCAACATGGATCAAATCATTGGTGTCTTCTAGCCACCAACATGGATCAAATCATTATTGGTGTCTTCTAGCTACCAACATGGATCAAATCATTGGTGTCTTCTAGCCACCAACATGGATCAAATCATTGGTGTCTTCTAGCCACCAACATGGATCAAATCATTATTGGTGTCTTCTAGCTACCAACATGGATCAAATCATTATTGGTGTCTTCTAGCTACCAACATGGATCAAATCATTATTGGTGTCTTCTAGCTACCAACATGGATCAAATCATTGGTGTCTTCTAGCCACCAACATGGATCAAATCATTATTGGTGTCTTCTAGCTACCAACATGGATCAAATCATTGGTGTCTTCTAGCCACCAACATGGATCAAATCATTATTGGTGTCTTCTAGCTACCAACATGGATCAAATCATTATTGGTGTCTTCTAGTTACCAACATGGATCAAATCATTATTGGTGTCTTAAAGCTACCAACATGGATCAAATCATTATTGGTGTCTTCTAGTTACCAACATGGATCAAATCATTATTGGTGTCTTCTAGTTACCAACATGGATCAAATCATTGGTGTCTTCTAGCCACCAACATGGATCAATCATTATTGGTGTCTTCTAGTTACCAACATGGATCAAATCATTATTGGTGTCTTCTAGCCACCAACATGGATCAAATCATTATTGGTGTCTTCTAGTTACCAACATGGATCAAATCATTATTGGTGTCTTCTAGCTACCAACATGGATCAAATCATTATTGGTGTCTTCTAGCTACCAACATGGATCAAATCATTATTGGTGTCTTCTAGCTACCAACATGGATCAAATCATTATTGGTGTCTTCTAGTTACCAACATGGATCAAATCATTATTGGTGTCTTCTAGTTACCAACATGGATCAAATCATTATTGGTGTCTTCTAGCTACCAACATGGATCAAATCATTATTGGTGTCTTCTAACCACAAACATGGATCAAATCATTATTGGTGTCTTCTAGCTACAACATGGATCAAATCATTATTGGTGTCTTCTAACCACAAACATGGATCAAATCATTATTGGTGTCTTCTAGCTACAACATGGATCAAATCATTATTGGTGTCTTCTAACCACAAACATGGATCAAATCATTATTGGTGTCTTCTAGCTACCAACATGGATCAAATCATTATTGGTGTCTTCTAGCCACCAACATGGATCAAATCATTATTGGTGTCTTCTAGTTACCAACATGGATCAAAGCATTGGTGTCTTCTAGCCACCAACATGGATCAAATCATTATTGGTGTCTTCTAGCCACCAACATGGATCAAATCATTATTGGTGTCTTCTAGCTACCAACATGGATCAAATCATTATTGGTGTCTTCTAGCTACCAACATGGATCAAATCATTATTGGTGTCTTCTAGCTACAACATGGATCAAATCATTATTGGTGTCTTCTAACCACAAACATGGATCAAATCATTATTGGTGTCTTCTAGCTACAACATGGATCAAATCATTATTGGTGTCTTCTAACCACAAACATGGATCAAATCATTATTGGTGTCTTCTAGCTACCAACATGGATCAAATCATTATTGGTGTCTTCTAGCCACCAACATGGATCAAATCATTATTGGTGTCTTCTAGCTACAACATGGATCAAATCATTGGTGTCTTCTAGCCACCAACATGGATCAAATCATTATTGGTGTCTTCTAGCTACCAACATGGATCAAATCATTATTGGTGTCTTCTAGCTACAACATGGATCAAATCATTGGTGTCTTCTAGCCACCAACATGGATCAAATCATTATTGGTGTCTTCTAGCTACCAACATGGATCAAATCATTATTGGTGTCTTCTAGCCACCAACATGGATAAAATCATTATTGGTGTCTTCTAGCTACCAACATGGATCAAATCATTGGTGTCTTCTAGCTACCAACATGGATCAAATCATTATTGGTGTCTTCTAGATACCAACATGGATCAAATCATCATTGGTGTCTTCTAGCTACAACATGGATCAAATCATTGGTGTCTTCTAGCTACCAACATGGATCAAATCATTGGTGTCTTCTAGCTACCAACATGGATCAAATCATTGGTGTCTTCTAGCTACCAACATGGATCAAATCATTATTGGTGTCTTCTAGATACCAACATAGATCAAATCATTATTGGTGTCTTCTAGATACCAACATAGATCAAATCATTGGTGTCTTCTAGCTACCAACATGGATCAAATCATTGGTGTCTTCTAGATACCAACATAGATCAAATCATTGGTGTCTTCTAGCTACCAACATGGATCAAATCATTGGTGTCTTCTAGCTACCAACATGGATCAAATCATTGGTGTCTTCTAGCTACCAACATGGATCAAATCATTATTGGTGTCTTCTAGATACCAACATAGATCAAATCATTATTGGTGTCTTCTAGATACCAACATAGATCAAATCATTGGTGTCTTCTAGCTACCAACATGGATCAAATCATTGGTGTCTTCTAGATACCAACATAGATCAAATCATTATTGGTGTCTTCTAGATACCAACATAGATCAAATCATTATTGGTGTCTTCTAGATACCAACATGGATCAAATCATTATTGGTGTCTTCTAGATACCAACATAGATCAAATCATCATTGGTGTCTTCTAGCTACCAACATGGATCAAATCATCATTGGTGTCTTCTAGCTACCAACATGGATCAAATCATTATTGGTGTCTTCTAGATACCAACATAGATCAAATCATTATTGGTGTCTTCTAGTTACCAACATGGATCAAATCATTATTGGTGTCTTCTAGCTACCAACATGGATCAAATCATTATTGGTGTCTTCTAGCCACCAACATGGATCAAATCATTGGTGTCTTCTAGCTACCAACATGGATCAAATCATTGGTGTCTTCTAGCTACCAACATGGATCAAATCATTGGTGTCTTCTAGCCACCAACATGGATCAAATCATTATTGGTGTCTTCTAGCTACCAACATGGATCAAATCATTATTGGTGTCTTCTAGCTACCAACATGGATCAAATCATTATTGGTGTCTTCTAGATACCAACATGGATCAAATCATTATTGGTGTCTTCTAGATACCAACATGGATCAAATCATTATTGGTGTCTTCTAGCTACCAACATGGATCAAATCATTGGTGTCTTCTAGCTACCAACATGGATCAAATCATTATTGGTGTCTTCTAGCTACCAACATGGATCAAATCATTATTGGTGTCTTCTAGCTACCAACATGGATCAAATCATTATTAGTGTCTTCAAGATACCAACATGGATCAAATCATTGGTGTCTTCTAGCTACCAACATGGATCAAATCATTGGTGTCTTCTAGCTACCAACATGGATCAAATCATTGGTGTCTTCTAGCTACCAACATGGATCAAATCATTGGTGTCTTCTAGCTACCAACATGGATCAAATCATTGGTGTCTTCTAGCTACCAATATGGATCAAATCATTGGTGTCTTCTAGCTACCAACATGGATCAAATCATTGGTGTCTTCTAGCTACCAACATGGATCAAATCATTATTGGTGTCTTCTAGCTACCAACATGGATCAAATCATTATTGGTGTCTTCTAGCTACCAACATGGATCAAATCATTGGTGTCTTCTAGCTACCAACATGGATCAAATCATTATTGGTGTCTTCTAGTTACCAACATGGATCAAATCATTGGTGTCTTCTAGCTACCAACATGGATCAAATCATTATTGGTGTCTTCTAGTTACCAACATGGATCAAATCATTGGTGTCTTCTAGTTACCAACATGGATCAAATCATTGGTGTCTTCTAGCTACCAACATGGATCAAATCATTATTGGTGTCTTCTAGCTACCAACATGGATCAAATCATTATTGGTGTCTTCTAGCTACCAACATGGATCAAATCATTGGTGTCTTCTAGCTACCAACATGGATCAAATCATTATTGGTGTCTTCTAGCTACAACATGGATCAAATCATTATTGGTGTCTTCTAGCTACCAACATGGATCAAATCATTGGTGTCTTCTAGCTACCAACATGGATCAAATCATTATTGGTGTCTTCTAGCTACCAACATGGATCAAATCATTGGTGTCTTCTAGCTACCAACATGGATCAAATCATTGGTGTCTTCTAGCTACCAACATGGATCAAATCATTGGTGTCTTCTAGCCACCAACATGGATCAAATCATCATTGGTGTCTTCTAGCTACCAACATGGATCAAATCATTGGTGTCTTCTAGCCACCAACATGGATCAAATCATCATTGGTGTCTTCTAGCTACCAACATGGATCAAATCATTATTGGTGTCTTCTAGCTACCAACATGGATCAAATCATTATTGGTGTCTTCTAGTTACCAACATGGATCAAATCATTATTGGTGTCTTCTAGCCACCAACATGGATCAAATCATTATTGGTGTCTTCTAGCTACCAACATGGATCAAATCATTGGTGTCTTCTAGCTACCAACATGGATCAAATCATTATTGGTGTCTTCTAGCTACAACATGGATCAAATCATTATTGGTGTCTTCTAGCCACCAAAATGGATAAAATCATTATTGGTGTCTTCTAGCTACCAACATGGATCAAATCATTATTGGTGTCTTCTAGCCACCAACATGGATCAAATCATTATTGGTGTCTTCTAGCCACCAACATGGATCAAATCATTATTGATGCCTTCTAGCTACCAACATGGATAAAATCATTATTGGTGTCTTCTAGCTTAGATGGATGACATTTTTATTTTATTGTTAGCCCCCATTAAATTATTGTTTGGACGGTTATGGTCTATGAGCCATGTTATGGTCTATGAGCCATGTTATGGTCTGTGAGCCATGTTATGGTCTATGAGCCATGTCATGGTCTATGAGCCATGTCATGGTCTATGAGCCATGTCATGGTCTATGAGCCATGTCATGGTCTATGAGCCATGTCATGGTCTATGAGCCATGTCACGGTCTGTGAGCCATATCATGGTTCATGAGCCATGTTATGGTCTGTGAGCCATGTTATGGTCTGTGAGCCATGTTATGGTCTGTGAGCCATGTTATGGTCTATGAGCCATGTTATGGTCTACGAGCCTTGTTATATGGTCTATGAGCCATGTTATGGTCTATGAGCCATGTTATGGTCTATGAGCCATGTTATGGTCTATGAGCCATGTTATGGTCTATGAGCTATGTTATGGTCTATGAGCTATTTATTGTCTATGAGCCATGTTATGGTCTATGAGCCATGTTATGGTCTATGAGCCATGTTATGATTTATGAGCCATGTTATGTCTATGAGCCATGTTATGGTCTGTGAGCCATGTTATGGCCTATGAGCTATGTTATTGTCTATGAGCCATGTTATGGTCTGTGAGCCATGTTATGGCCTATGAGCTATGTTATTGTCTATGAGCCATGTTATGGTCTGTGAGCCATGTTATGGTCTATGAGCTATGTTATTGTCTATGAGCTATGTTCAAACATATTGTAATTTTTCAGCTCGGAAATACAAATGTGAAAAATGTTTATTTAAGAAATTATATGTGTAACATGCAGGTCTAATTTTTTTAGTACAATAATTAAAACAATAGTATGAAGTATTTACCTGAAGGATCAGGTGCATCATAGGTTGAAAATGGCATGTTGTTTTGATAGGACAAGTCATCGGGTAATGAGCCTGAACAAATACAATTGTAGATTTACCGTGGGACAATTATTGAACTAGACATTTATTTGATGCACTCATTTTATACATTTTTACAAAAAAAATTTAAGTTAGGGTTAGGAGTTAGGGTTAGTATAATTTTTTAATATACATATTTTTAAAAATTTGTTAATTTCACAATTCTATCAAAATAGAGAGTCTAGAAATACGAACCACAGTGTACTACATTGAACCACAGTGTACTACATTGAACCACAGTGTACTACATTGAACCACAGTGTATTACATTGAACCACAGTGTACTACATTGAACCACAGTGTACTACATTGAACCACAGTGTACTACATTGAACCACAGTGTACTACATTGAACCACAGTGTACTACATTTGGTAACGATAGGTAAACAAACATATATAGGAATACCCCAATTTAATGTATACTATTAGGTACCACAAACTGACACAAAATTGCGTTTTTTCGCCCTGAAGCTAAGCAACTTTTCACTCACATTTTTCTATAATAAAAAGAGATGTTATACAAATTAAAGTTGTACCATTGAAAAGTGTATTTTAAGCCCTTTAATTATATGTTATATTCTTTGATGTTGATCTAATTTAAAATATTAAATTTTTCGCTGGAAAACCATCACCATAACGATTTTTGAGCAGCAGCCGAGTTATGTTTTTTTACCCTCTTCCATTCAACGTCTTTGCTGTAGCGCAAGATACATACAATTGGGTTAAAAAGTAGTGTATCGTATGCAAAATTGGACAATCTTTAGTTTCGTATAACACAACATTATAGAATATTATTTAAAATGTAAAAAAATGTAAAAATGCCAGAAAAAATTCATATAATTATAAGTTTTTGACATAATTTGACTTGTTGGTTAATATTTTTGAAAAGATTGTCCATTTTCCAATTGATATACGGAAACAACTTTTCATTTATTTTTATTTGGAACGTCGGCAAAACAAAACAAATAAGATAGTGTGTATTGTCTCGTCTGCTTTGTGTAATAACTCTTGATTCTTAAATTAAAGAGTTAGCGATATATTTAAAGCCTTTTCATTATAATTTTAAAAAGAACTAATTTTTTGTCAGCAGCTTCGTGGTCAAATTGATAGAGCGATCGATTGCTGAAATATAGGTCTGGGGTTCGATTTTTAGTTGGGGCGTTTTTTTTTCTCTTTACTTTACATTTTTTTAAACATAATTAATTAATTTTTTCATGGGTTTGTCCCTGACAGATAGGTTTTAGGGTTCATCTGGTACTATGGCCTACTTAATGATTAGACTAGTGCAAGACCGGCATAAAACAAGTAAGCCAGGGCCGCAGGCACGAGCGCAGGGGCTAAAATGAAGCAATCTAGCGCATAATCTAGTTTTTATTTCAATGGTAATGATTCAGCAATATAATTATTGATAAAATTACTTTTAAAACAGGCCAAAAATAACAACAAAAATTAATTAAAGTTAAATAAAGATTGTGGCGGCGCTCTTCTGTGCATTCGAACTATTTCGACATACTTGTAGCTCTTCAATTTTAGAAACACGATTTCTTACACAAACCAGACGAGACGTTACACTCTACAATTCTGATTAATCGTCCCATCACTAATTAATGCACAAGACGTGCATAAAGAAATTTCAAGAGCATGTTAATATTTTGCCGACATATTGGTTTTCGTTTTAACTCGATCATCGGTTATCTCGATGCCATTTTTCATACCCCAACGCCGTCGACTGAACCGGTTTCGACTGTAAGTTTATTATTGAGTTTTATGTTGATCTTTTGCTGAGACTTATAAATAGCTTTGCTTATTATATGACTGTGTCTAAAGGTATGTTAAGTTAAATATTTTATTAGTAAGCTGACTATTAAGCTCATATATTCTGTATACTAATAATTAATAACATTTTTTTAAATATTGGGATTAGAAAAAAACATTTGTAATTATTTAATTTTGATATAATACTACTTTTCTGCACTTAAGTTCATATAAACCATTGCGCATATCCAAACTCACTTGTATTTTAAATGTATATAGAATGGGTTAATTTGATCTTTGAATAGTTATAAGCAATGGTTAGTCTTTATTTTAATGCAATTTTTACAACTTTAGAGTTATGTGTTATTTTTTTACAAATTTTTGAAAATGACTAAATTTTAACTTTTTGAGAACCCTTGCATTTTTATTGAACTTGTGGGTAAACACTTTATTTCTGTTTATAGATCTTTAGTTACCCTTCATTTTGATATAATTATCTTGTATCCTTATTCATTAGCTTATTTTTTATGTTTTTTTGAAAAGTTGTTAATTTTAGGATTTTTACCTTCCTTTTTATTTTTTTTCAAAAATGATGCAAATCCATTTTCAGGTCAATAAATTTTTAGGATTAAATTATTTTGCACCCCTGAAAAAAATTGAGTTTGTTCTCCATATACTTTTGGTTGAAATGAGAGTGAGTAAGTGGGTATAAGTAAAATAATTTTACAGATATTGTCTTTCAAAAACAGCTATTTTTAGGGAAGAAAAAACCTGAACTTCAAATAACCATAACTTTCTCTTTATGAAGATATATAAACAAACTTGGTGTCCTCGGTCTTAGAATTACTAGTACTTTAAAATACATTACTAGAAAAGCTGTGGGGCTATTTTGAAATTTCAGTTTGTGGTACCTAATACTATGTGTAAACAATGAGTATTCTCAAATTATAAACTTGGAAATAAATCAAAATTGAAAAAAGGGCGTTGAACTCTCAAAGCCAACAGAGTTCAAGGTCATCTCTCACCGCTGTACGATCCGACATGAAGCCTGTACCGGACATTCCTGTTCTCCAAGTACACTCCCCTGTACACAGCATTCTGGTTCTGTCCTGACCAGTCCTGCATGTTGATTTGTAAGACATTGTTTCCTGTGACACAAGGAAATATTTCAGTCCATTTGGTTTAACTTCAAGTTTTCTTATAAGATTCCCCCCCTCCCCCAACCTCTACTCACAACAATCAATATTAAATGACAGGTTAAAAAACAAATTTTGTAATATGATTTACCCCTTGACCGTTAACATATTTTGATCAAGAACTTATATCTAATTTCTAATATTTATGGAATTAAGAACGAGGCACAAGTAGCGGTATCGCGCTGGACTGCCAAACCGAGACAGAAGAGAGTCACGGGTTCTATTGTCGGTGCTGGCGAGGCCCCGGGGCATTGTGCTAGCGACACAATCCCTTGCTCGTTAGTGGTGGCTAAATAAAACTTGTTAGCTACTTCATATGCCCCATAGTCCGTCATGGACTGGAAAGGGGTTATATATAATTATATATGTATATATATATATAACAAGACAGACTCCAAAAGACAGACTCTACAAGAGAGACTCTACAAGACTCATAAAATGATTGACCAGACTGACCAGCAGAGGTTAAAGCATATATTTGTGCAAGACCAGCCCAAAAGTTGTCCTGAGGATGTCCGAATCCTGCCTCATAATACGCCCATGGCTGTATGAATGAGACAGAGTTGCTCATACGTCGAAGAATAACTGTAAAGGCGTTGTTATCACGAAACTCACACGGCATCTATTGGGTGAGATATGAGGCGTGTTACGTCAATCAACAGAGATTTGCATAAATTAGATGGTTTATAAGATGTTATGAGGTGTGTTACGTCAATCAACAGAGATTTGCATAAATTAGATGGTTTATAAGATGTTATGAGGCGTGTTACGTCAATCAACAGAGATGTGCATAAATTAGATGGTTTAAAAGATGTTATGAGGCGTGTTACGTCAATCAACAGAGATGTGCATAAATTAGATGGTTTATAAGATGTTATGAGGCGTGTTACGTCAATCAACAGAGATTTGCATAAATTAGATGGTTTATAAGATGTTATGAGGCGTGTTACGTCAATCAACAGAGATGTGCATAAATTAGATGGTTTATAAGATGTTATGAGGCGTGTTACGTCAATCAACAGAGATGTGCATAAATTAGATGGTCTATAAGATGTTATGAGGCGTGTTACGTCAATCAACAGAGATGTGCATAAATTAGATGGTTTATAAGATGTTATGAGGCGTGTTACGTCAATCAACAGAGATGTGCATAAATTAGATGGTTTATAAGATGTTATGAGGCGTGTTACGTCAATCAACAGAGATGTGCATAAATTAGATGGTTTATAAGATGTTATGAGGCGTGTTACGTCAATCAACAGAGATGTGCATAAATTAGATGGTTTATAAGATGTTATGAGGCGTGTTACGTCAATCAACAGAGATGTGCATAAATTAGATGGTTTATAAGATGTTATGAGGCGTGTTACGTCAATCAACAGAGATGTGCATAAATTAGATGGTTTATAAGATGTTATGAGGCGTGTTACGTCAATCAACAGAGATGTGCATAAATTAGATGGTTTATAAGATGTTATGAGGAGTGTTACGTCAATCAACAGAGATGTGCATAAATTAGATGGTTTATAAGATGTTATGAGGCGTGTTACGTCAATCAACAGAGATGTGCATAAATTAGATGGTTTATAAGATGTTATGAGGAGTGTTACGTCAATCAACAGAGATGTGCATAAATTAGATGGTTTATAAGATGTTATGAGGCGTGTTACGTCAATCAACAGAGATGTGCATAAATTAGATGGTTTATAAGATGTTATGAGGCGTGTTACGTCAATCAACAGAGATGTGCATAAATTAGATGGTTTATAAGATGTTATGAGGCGTGTTACGTCAATCAACAGAGATGTGCATAAATTAGATGGTTTATAAGATGTTATGAGGCGTGTTACGTCAATCAACAGAGATGTGCATAAATTAGATGGTTTATAAGATGTTATGAGGAGTGTTACGTCAATCAACAGAGATGTGCATAAATTAGATGGTTTATAAGATGTTCATTGAAATCAATGAGTAAACCGCAATAATAAAAAAAGAAAGAAATTCTCTACTTCAAAATTTACTGATGTGAGGACCTAAATAAAAACTTACCAAGTGGTCAGTATTATTCAGATGTAATCTGTCAAACTTACCAAGTGGTCAGTATTATTCAGATGTAATCTGTCAAACTTACCAAGTGGTCAGTATTATTCAGATGTAATCTGTCAAACTTACCAAGTGGTCAGCATTATTCAGATGTAATCTGTCAAACTTACCAAGTGGTCAGTATTATTCAGATGTAATCTGTCAAACTTACCAAGTGGTCAGCATTATTCAGATGTAATCTGTCAAACTTACCAAGTGGTCAGTATTATTCAGATGTAATCTGTCAAACTTACCAAGTGGTCAGTATTATTCAGATGTAATCTGTCAAACTTACCAAGTGGTCAGCATTATTCAGATGTAATCTGTACACTCCTGAGATGTTGTAACCAGCTTTCAGTAATGAGCCACAGTCTAGAGGAACAATATGTTTTCAAGAGTATTAGAATTTGTCCTTAGTTTAGTTCATGGAAGCAGCTAATGAACAAAATTGCGGTATAAAACTGAAACAAGTTATTTTCAGCTTGGTATTATGTCATATGACAGTTGGATGTTGAAAACTTTGATCTGGTATTGTAATGTCCTAGGTTTGATCTGGTTTTGTAATGTCCTAGGTTTGATCTGGTATTGTAATGTTCTAGGTTTGATCTGGTATTGTAATGTTCTAGGTTTGATCTGGTATTGTAATGTTCTAGGTTTGATCTGATATTGTAATGTTCTAGGTTTGATCTGGTATTGTAATGTTCTAGGTTTTATCTGGTATTGTAATGTTCTAGGTTTGATCTGATATTGTAATGTTCTAGGTTTGATCTGGTATTGTAATGTTCTAGGTTTGATCTGATATTGTAATGTTCTAGGTTTGATCTGATATTGTAATGTTCTAGGTTTGATCTGATATTGTAATGTCCTAGGTTTTGTAATGTCCCAGGTATTGTAATGTCCCAGGTATTGTAATGTCCCAGGTATTGTAATGTCCTAGGTATTGTAATGTCCTAGGTATTGTAATGTCCTAGTTATTGTAATGTCCTAGTTATTGTAATGTCCTAGGTATTGTAATGTCCCAGTTATTGTAATGTCCCAGGTATTGTAATGTCCCAGGTATTGTAATGTCCCAGGTATTGTAATGTCCTAGTTATTGTAATGTCCCAGTTATTGTAATGTCCTAGGTATTGTAATGTCCCAGGTATTGTAATGTCCTAGTTATTGTAATGTCCCAGGTATTGTAATGTCCCAGGTATTGTAATGTCCTAGGTTTTGTAATGTCCTAGTTATTGTAATGTCCCAGGTATTGTAATGTCCTAGGTATTGTAATGTCCCAGGTATTGTAATGTCCCAGGTATTGTAATGTCCCAGGTATTGTAATGTCCCAGGTATTGGCTTAAACTACTTAAGTATGCAGTATTGAAAAATAGTTAGGTAAACATTTGCCAACTATTTCTATATTTAGTAAGGTAATGAAGCCCCATTATTATAAATTATTGCTATTATTATTATTATTATTATAAATGACCATTTGACTTATTCCTAAAGTTTAAAATGATTGGGGGAAAATATGATTTGACAGTAGAAATGTATTTACAAAATTAATGAAACAACATTTCTTTTAATGATTAGCGTAGCTTATGTGTAATGTACTGTCCTTTATGTTGTTATTATGGTATGAATGGTTATTTAATTATTATATGTATGTTATGATCTCCATGTAAAGCGCCTTGAGCCCGGTTCCTTGCTGGGATACAGCGCTATATAAATTATCAATTATTATTATTATCATTATAGAACATATTTATGTAGAATTTTCTCGTCCATGAGGGGCATCCACGGATCATCGTTGGCATCTGCGATTCCTCCAAGGCCATAGGCCACCTACGAGAGACCTCCAGACATCCCTATCCTGAGCCAACCTCTCCAGGATCTTCCAGTCATGGCGAATTCTCTTGATGTCTGCCTCCAATTCTCGGAGCCAAGTGTTACTTGGACGACCTCTTTTTCACTTTCCCTGTGGGTTCCATTACAGGGCTTGCCTTGTTGTATTAGAAGCAGGTTTTCTTAGTTTATGACCAATCCACCTCAATCGCTTCTGTAGAATCTCTTCCTCAATTTGCTTCTGTTTTGTCCGCTGCCATAGTTCCTGGTTGCTGATTTTGTCCGGCCAGTGAATTCTGAGAATCCATCTTAGACAATTGTTGATAAAAGACTGAATTCCGGTCAGGTTTACAGCCTTTGTTCTCCACGTCTCGGCTCCATATAGCAGCACAGGTTTCACCATAGCGTTAAAAATCCTTACTTAGAACATATTATAGATAGATGTAATAGTTGGTAACACATTTATTAACACAAGAAGCTTAAGAAAAAAATATTTGTAAAGCTATTGCAAAAATCCTTACTTAGAACATATTATAGATAGATGTAATAGTTGGTAACACATTTATTAACACAAGAAGCTTAAGAAAAAAATATTTGTAAAGCTATTGCAAGACAAGGATAGAACCTCACTAGGCAACAAGGATGAAAATACCGTTTGCTGCATATTCACTTATTTTGACTAATGTTCTCTTTAAGCTGCGCTGCCAAGCTGATATCTGACAGACACTGGGCAGCACTTTAGAATTACTGTACAGGCGATTTTAATAAAGATAAAATAACATCTGTCAACTAACACGGCATTGCCTACCTTTGTGTTGTACCTGTCTACTGACACGGCATTGCCTACCTTTGTGTTGTAACTGTCTAATGACACAGCAGTGCCTACCTTTGTGTTGTACCTGTCTACTGACACGGCATTGCCTACCTTTGTGTTGTAACTGTCTAATGACACAGCATTTCCTACCTTTATGTTGTACCTGTCTACTGATACAGCAGGGCCTACCTTTATGTTGTACCTGTCTACTGATACAGCAGGGCCTACCTTTGTGTTGTACCTGTCTACTGAACAGCATTGCCTACCTTTATGTTGTACCTGTCTACTGATACAGCATTGCCTACCTTTATGTTGTACCTGTCTACTGATACAGCAGTGCCTACCTTTATGTTGTACCTGTCTACTGATACAGCATTGCCTACCTTTATGTTGTACCTGTCTACTGATACAGCATTGCCTACCTTTATGTTGTACCTGTCTACTGATACAGCAGTGCCTACCTTTATGTTGTACCTGTCTACTGATACAGCATTGCCTACCTTTATGTTGTACCTGTCTACTGATACAGCATTGCCTACCTTTATGTTGTACCTGTCTACTGATACAGCAGTGCCTACCTTTATGTTGTACCTGTCTACTGATACAGCAGGGCCTACCTTTATGTTGTACCTGTCTACTGATACAGCAGTGCCTACCTTTATGTTGTACCTGTCTACTGATACAGCAGTGCCTACCTTTATGTTGTACCTGTCTACTGATACAGCAGTGCCTACCTTTATGTTGTACCTGTCTACTGATACAGCAGTGCCTACCTTTATGTTGTACCTGTCTACTGATACAGCAGTGCCTACCTTTATGTTGTACCTGTCTACTGATACAGCAGTGCCTACCTTTATGTTGTACCTGTCTACTGATACAGCAGTGCCTACCTTTATGTTGTACCTGTCTACTGATACAGCAGTGCCTACCTTTATGTTGTACCTGTCTACTGATACAGCAGTGCCTACCTTTATGTTGTACCTGTCTACTGATACAGCAGTGCCTACCTTTATGTTGTACCTGTCTACTGATACAGCAGTGCCTACCTTTATGTTGTACCTGTCTACTGATACAGCATTGCCTACCTTTATGTTGTACCTGTCTACTGATACAGCAGGGCCTACCTTTATGTTGTACCTGTCTACTGATACAGCAGTGCCTACCTTTATGTTGTACCTGTCTACTGATACAGCAGTGCCTACCTTTATGTTGTACCTGTCTACTGATACAGCAGTGCCTACCTTTATGTTGTACCTGTCTACTGATACAGCAGGGCCTACCTTTATGTTGTACCTGTCTACTGATACAGCAGTGCCTACCTTTATGTTGTACCTGTCTACTGATACAGCAGTGCCTACCTTTATGTTGTACCTGTCTACTGATACAGCAGTGCCTACCTTTATGTTGTACCTGTCTACTGATACAGCAGTGCCTACCTTTATGTTGTACCTGTCTACTGATACAGCAGTGCCTACCTTTATGTTGTACCTGTCTACTGATACAGCAGTGCCTACCTTTATGTTGTACCTGTCTACTGATACAGCAGTGCCTACCTTTATGTTGTACCTGTCTACTGATACAGCAGTGCCTACCTTTATGTTGTACCTGTCTACTGATACAGCAGTGCCTACCTTTATGTTGTACCTGTCTACTGATACAGCAGGGCCTACCTTTATGTTGTACCTGTCTACTGATACAGCAGTGCCTACCTTTATGTTGTACCTGTCTACTGATACAGCAGTGCCTACCTTTATGTTGTACCTGTCTACTGATACAGCAGTGCCTACCTTTATGTTGTACCTGTCTACTGATACAGCAGTGCCTACCTTTATGTTGTACCTGTCTACTGATACAGCAGTGCCTACCTTTATGTTGTACCTGTCTACTGATACAGCAGTGCCTACCTTTATGTTGTACCTGTCTACTGATACAGCAGTGCCTACCTTTATGTTGTACCTGTCTACTGATACAGCAGTGCCTACCTTTATGTTGTACCTGTCTACTGATACAGCAGTGCCTACCTTTATGTTGTACCTGTCTACTGATACAGCAGTGCCTACCTTTATGTTGTACCTGTCTACTGATACAGCAGTGCCTACCTTTATGTTGTACCTGTCTACTGATACAGCAGTGCCTACCTTTATGTTGTACCTGTCTACTGATACAGCAGTGCCTACCTTTATGTTGTACCTGTCTACTGATACAGCAGTGCCTACCTTTATGTTGTACCTGTCTACTGATACAGCAGTGCCTACCTTTATGTTGTACCTGTCTACTGATACAGCAGTGCCTACCTTTATGTTGTACCTGTCTACTGATACAGCAGTGCCTACCTTTATGTTGTACCTGTCTACTGATACAGCAGTGCCTACCTTTATGTTGTACCTGTCTACTGATACAGCAGTGCCTACCTTTATGTTGTACCTGTCTACTGATACAGCAGTGCCTACCTTTATGTTGTACCTGTCTACTGATACAGCAGTGCCTACCTTTATGTTGTACCTGTCTACTGATACAGCAGTGCCTACCTTTATGTTGTACCTGTCTACTGATACAGCAGTGCCTACCTTTATGTTGTACCTGTCTACTGATACAGCAGTGCCTACCTTTATGTTGTACCTGTCTACTGATACAGCAGTGCCTACCTTTATGTTGTACCTGTCTACTGATACAGCAGTGCCTACCTTTATGTTGTACCTGTCTACTGATACAGCAGTGCCTACCTTTATGTTGTACCTGTCTACTGATACAGCAGTGCCTACCTTTATGTTGTACCTGTCTACTGATACAGCAGTGCCTACCTTTATGTTGTACCTGTCTACTGATACAGCAGTGCCTACCTTTATGTTGTACCTGTCTACTGATACAGCAGTGCCTACCTTTATGTTGTACCTGTCTACTGATACAGCAGTGCCTACCTTTATGTTGTACCTGTCTACTGATACAGCAGTGCCTACCTTTATGTTGTACCTGTCTACTGATACAGCAGTGCCTACCTTTATGTTGTACCTGTCTACTGATACAGCAGTGCCTACCTTTATGTTGTACCTGTCTACTGATACAGCATTGCCTACCTTTATGTTGTACCTGTCTACTGATACAGCAGTGCCTACCTTTATGTTGTACCTGTCTACTGATACAGCAGTGCCTACCTTTATGTTGTACCTGTCTACTGATACAGCAGTGCCTACCTTTATGTTGTACCTGTCTACTGATACAGCAGTGCCTACCTTTATGTTGTACCTGTCTACTGATACAGCAGTGCCTACCTTTATGTTGTACCTGTCTACTGATACAGCAGTGCCTACCTTTATGTTGTACCTGTCTACTGATACAGCAGTGCCTACCTTTATGTTGTACCTGTCTACTGATACAGCATTGCCTACCTTTATGTTGTACCTGTCTACTGATACAGCATTGCCTACCTTTATGTTGTACCTGTCTACTGATACAGCAGTGCCTACCTTTATGTTGTACCTGTCTACTGATACAGCATTGCCTACCTTTATGTTGTACCTGTCTACTGATACAGCAGTGCCTACCTTTATGTTGTACCTGTCTACTGATACAGCAGTGCCTACCTTTATGTTGTACCTGTCTACTGATACAGCAGTGCCTACCTTTATGTTGTACCTGTCTACTGATACAGCAGTGCCTACCTTTATGTTGTACCTGTCTACTGATACAGCATTGCCTACCTTTATGTTGTACCTGTCTACTGATACAGCAGTGCCTACCTTTATGTTGTACCTGTCTACTGATACAGCAGTGCCTACCTTTATGTTGTACCTGTCTACTGATACAGCAGTGCCTACCTTTATGTTGTACCTGTCTACTGATACAGCATTGCCTACCTTTATGTTGTACCTGTCTACTGATACAGCATTGCCTACCTTTATGTTGTACCTGTCTACTGATACAGCATTGCCTACCTTTATGTTGTACCTGTCTACTGATACAGCATTGCCTACCTTTATGTTGTACCTGTCTACTGATACAGCATTGCCTACCTTTATGTTGTACCTGTCTACTGATACAGCATTGCCTACCTTTATGTTGTACCTGTCTACTGATACAGCAGTGCCTACCTTTATGTTGTACCTGTCTACTGATACAGCATTGCCTACCTTTATGTTGTACCTGTCTACTGATACAGCATTGCCTACCTTTATGTTGTACCTGTCTACTGATACAGCATTGCCTACCTTTATGTTGTACCTGTCTACTGATACAGCAGTGCCTACCTTTATGTTGTACCTGTCTACTGATACAGCATTGCCTACCTTTATGTTGTACCTGTCTACTGATACAGCATTGCCTACCTTTATGTTGTACCTGTCTACTGATACAGCATTGCCTACCTTTGTGTTGTACCTGTCTACTGATACAGCATTGCCTACCTTTATGTTGTACCTGTCTACTGATACAGCATTGCCTACCTTTATGTTGTACCTGTCTACTGATACAGCATTGCCTACCTTTATGTTGTACCTGTCTACTGATACAGCATTGCCTACCTTTATGTTGTACCTGTCTACTGATACAGCATTGCCTACCTTTATGTTGTACCTGTCTACTGATACAGCATTGCCTACCTTTATGTTGTACCTGTCTACTGATACAGCATTGCCTACCTTTATGTTGTACCTGTCTACTGATACAGCATTGCCTACCTTTATGTTGTACCTGTCTACTGATACAGCATTGCCTACCTTTGTGTTGTACCTGTCTACTGATACAGCAGGGCCTACCTTTGTGTTGTACCTGGTCCAATCCATTGAGCACCTTGATATTTTCATTCCCACTGACTAATGATACACAACAGCACACCAGCAAAATTGAAAAAAGTTTGTCCATTTTCACAAATGATTCTTGTCATGAACACAATAGAGAAGGAGCTATAATAATATTCAAAATAATATTTATTAAAAATATTTATAAGAAATTTGCAAACAGCTATTAATAACATATACATGTATTAAAATATTTTGATGTCTTTCACAATTCCAATGCTCAGGGTCATTAAGATTAGTCAGTAGGCAGTGGCCACAATGAATCATGAAAGTAGCACTCGACCAACAAGAAATTAAATAAATAATTAAATGATATAGAAATAATGCTTTCATCACTTTGACTTTGACTCAATAATTTATCAATAGTAAATTTTACTTATATTTTTATATAAATATATATTTGGTCATATACACTATTTGTGAACTTGTATATGTGTATGTATGTTGGCCTACATTTAAAGTATAGAAAAACTTTAGCGCCCTAATTCAAAAGTATCAACATTTAAATCTCTAATAAAAATGCATGACTAAACACAAACCATAGATAAGCGTAGGACGCAATAATCTTCTGTATAGAAGGAGCGTCTGTAAACAGATAAGATAAGATAAGATAAAAGTAAAAGTTAATTAGTAATACATGTACAGTACTTATAACACATGTGTTGTATAGACCAGTGCTTCTCAAACTTATAACGCATGTGTTGTATAGACCAGTGCTTCTCAAACTTATAACGCATGTGTTGTATAGACCAGTGCTTCTCAAACTTTTTAGTATGGCAGACCGGCAGGAATTTTTCCATTGCACCAGAGACCAGTGAACTATTTTTCGTGTACTGATGTGGTAGCCAAATGTACTTAATTTTATTTTATTTGTTTCATTTTATGTATGTGCTTATTGCAGAACAATTGACTAACTCTATAATAAATAATAATATTGCAGAACAATTGACTAACTCTATAATAAATAATAATATTGCAGAACAATTTACTAACTCTATAATAAATAATAATATTGCAGAACAATTGACTAACTCTATAATAAATAATAATATTTCAGAACAATTGACTAACTCTATAATAAATAATAATATTGCAGAACAATTGACTAACTCTATAATAAATAATAATATTTCAGAACAATTGACTAACTCTATAATAAATAATAATATTGCAGAACAATTTACTAACTCTATAATAAATAATAATATTGCAGAACAATTGACTAACTCTATAATAAATAATAATATTTCAGAACAATTGACTAACTCTATAATAAATAATAATAGTCTATATGGTTTAGTATTAATGGATGAAAATGGAAGATACATGTATATTAATTATCAAAGGATAATTGGATTTTTCAGTCCTTTATTGATACCTTCTGCGGACTGGCGGCGGATGGCCCATGGACCGGTATGGTCCGCGGACCACCACTTTGAAAAGCACTGGTATAGACACACTTAAACATAATAAGCCTTAATGAAATTATTGATTATTGACATTTTCATAAGTAAATGTACCAAGAATAAGGTCATGCCAATTATAGCCATTAATTACCCTGTTGTTAGCTATACTACTACAAACAGCTATGCTCCATCGAATCCACTTAAATACATTAATATTAGAATAGTAGTAGTATTACGACTAATACATCATTACTATTTTATGTACTATAGTAATAGTATTACTTTTTAGGTAATCCTGCAGTTTTAGCATGTATATTATTTTGCAGCGAATTTTAATTTTCTTGTGAGAACTTAAAATTTTTGTGTCTCAACGATTCATAGTCCGATTACGATAAGTCCATTTTGTTTATTTATCACAATACTTGCCAGGCTGTCACAGTCAGTAAGATACCTAATGAAATTTTCTCACAAACAAAATAAGAATCAAACATCTAGTTACGAAATAAAAAATGAAATTTTCTTTAAAATATTTATTGATCTTCAAAGAACATTAAAATAAATGAATGAATTAAAAAAAAATCTTCAGTCAGTAAATTTCTTTTAGCATGGGTAGTTCCAGGTAAAATAATCTGGCAAGCAGGGTGCTAGATAAAAAAAAATGGATGTATCCTAAGCCTTATAAATTAAAAGCCTTACACAATGACTTACAAATTAGCGCTATCATCATATATATATTTACCTTCAATTATGTATGACTGACTCACTTTGGCCTAACGCTAAGGGACATCACTCTGCTTTTTTTTTAAATTGAAAATATAGACTTAAAAATCATAAACATTTTGGTTTCCAGATTAACATTAACCAAACTCACGAACCTTTGACGTCAGCATTTGTGTTGTACACAGTGCTGACTGACTCAAAGAGTTATTTTTTGGTGCAGTAATTTGGTGCGCTGTTTTCTAAAATTAGTTAACAAATCGTGTGGTGATTAGCACTGTAAAAAAATATTATATAAATACTTTGTGTACATTTCAGGAATATTTAGTATTTATCATACAAGGATAAGTTACTTGGGCTTTTGAGCAAATAAAAAGTGGGCCCCGTAGGCGCCCTAGAACCCCTATTATAAAATACTTTGTGTACATTTAAGGAAGTTTAATATTACGTATTTATCATACAAGGACAAGTTAGTTGAGCTTTTGAAAAAGGTGGGCGCCGTACTAGCTAAAATATAACATATATAAGTTCATTTAATTAATAAATTAAAAACGAAAGTTTTCACGAGAAAATAAAAATTCCCTGCGAAATAATATACGTGCTAAAACTGCAGGATTACCCACTTTTAATTATTATAAATTATAACTATAACTAGTATAAGCTTTCTTAGTTCCGTAAATTTGGAGTTGAAGTTCCCACATTCATGGCCGCCATCTTTGTTGCTATGCAAACGTGACACGAAAATTGGAAAATTCAACTATTAAAATTATAAAACTAAACCTAACCTTAACCCTAAATTCATAATTATATCTATACCTAACCCCAAACCTAAACTAACAAATAAAAATTATAAAACTAAACCTAAATAACGCAGGAAGAGAACGCAGAATTAATTGCTATATAACTCATTTGGGAACGTATAATCCGATTCACCCCTTAGTTCTACATTATTATCATTATAACATTCTAGTTAAAATTTGTCAGCCAGACGTTTTGATTTGTCGGTTTGGTCCCGTTTACATTGTTACCCGTAGCCGTACTCTAAAGAGTAAAGAGCAACTCATTCATTATAGATAACCACTAAATAATTATCAATACTTAAATTGTAATTTATATTATTTTATTAATTGCATTTTACTTTTGACTTTTACATTTATAAAATAATAAAATATACTAATACTACTAATTGTTAAATTTATATTTATTTTAAAACCAACACTAAAAGTTTACCAGCACCATAGTAGACAGCAGTCTAATTATAATTATGTTTAATATACAAATAAAACGAAACTGTTTTTATATAATACTCTACTCTCTAATGTAATAAACCGTACCTTATACTTTATATATGTACTGACGAACAGTACTGTGCAGTTCAGTTCTTTTTTAAAGTCAAAATTTGTAGATTCGATTATGACTTATAAAAAATTGCTTTGACTTTGACTGCATAGAATGCTTTTAAAAATATAAAATTAATAAACGACACTAGTAGCCTACTAGTCAGTTATAAGTTATTAACTGGTTATTTTATCCACTAGTTATAAGTTATTAACTTGTTATTTTATCCACTAGTTATAAGGACCACGGATCCTAAAATTCGATACAGTTGTCAATATTAATTTCAAGGATGAAGTGAACGTTCTTAAATAATCCCATTGTTTGAAATAACAATAGCCTTACCTATCTGATCCTAAGATAAGATGATCGTATGACTGTAAGTAGGGCCAGTAGGAGCTTCTAAATGACTAGCACAATTATAATTAAGACTGTGCATTAAGAAGTTGGCATACATTATGAATAGGGAAACCCGTGTTATAAAAATAGAATAGTTTTTAGGCACGGGTTTGTGACTATACTTAGTTTAAGTACTAAGGTTTTTCATTTCCTTCTTTCCCCCTTATCTTGACGACACACTGTCAACATTAAACCCACCCATTTTAAATCCGGATTTCTATGCCAGATTTGACTTCAGGTTAAACTATACCACCTTATGTTAAATTATACACCCCCACCCCCAGTGGCGTAACAACGGGTTGGCATCGCGGCAGTTGAAAAGGGCGCACGCTCAAAAGGTCGCCACTAAATCTCTAAATTTTTAAATTTGAATTTAAATAAATACAGTCGGGCTTCTCGAAGTCGTACTCATTAGGACCCGAAAAAAAATCGAATTACGGAGTTTGTGAGTTAGGGAAAATCGCGTAATAGGACCCGATTAATCAAGGACAATGTAGATATTGAGAGGTGGGGGAACAGCCATACCGGCTAGTAGGCTTGACAGGAAAGAGAGGCGGTGTCTGATGAAAGGAAGCCAACAGTTTGCTTTGACATGCCGACACAAGCCCGTGAGAGGAGACACCTTCCCCCCTCACCCACTTTACTCCCTCCACAGTTGGATGGGGGAGTAAGATTTTTTCTTTTTAAAAAGAGTCACAGCATGCAGCAAAGGGACGCTAATTAGTCGCTACTCCCTTTTCTTGTCTTTGTCATTTTTTTGTACTTGCGAGTCCCTCGTGGAATGCACTAAGACAGGGGTCGGGAAACCATGGCTTGCGAGCCAGATGTGACTCTATTGGTGGCTGCATATGGCTCTCAGACGAATGTTCGATTAAAAAAAACCACGTTTATTAAGATTCCTTTGATTTACATGTTAATTGAACATAAAAAACAGCATAACAATGTTATTAAAAAGAATTCAGAGACATAATTTTAGAGTTGAAATTACACAAAATGCCCACATTTATTTGAATTTTTAGTTTTAAAAATAATGTATGGCTCTCACACAATTTCTCTTCAAAATATTTGGCGTTTATGGCTCTCTCAGGCAAAAGTTTCCCGACCCCTGCTCTAAGATAAGAATTTACGTCCATTTACGTGGCTCTACGGCACATGTGTTCTGAAATGTATTTTCTGAATAATAACCCGAACGCCTTGGAAAATTCAATTAAGAGAGGTTGAAAGCTAAAAAGCTTGGAGTTAAGGAGATCTAAAATACATTTGTCTTATGGAATTTAGCCGGGACCTAACAATTAATTCGACCTAGGGAAGTTCGACTTAGCGAGGCCCGACTGTATTTCACTTTTATCCTCGATAACAAAAAAGTGAATGATTAATTATATTTAAATATATTTCATTTAAACCATTATACTAATTTTTATTATGTTTGTAGCCTTTTCTTGACTTATTATCATACACATATCAATATGATTTTACAGTCTTTCTTTTAAAAAGAAAAATCTTACTATCCCCATCCCACTGTGGAGGGAGTAAAGTGGGGGAGGGGAGGGAAGGTGTATCCTCTATCATGCAAAAATATCCCGTTTTATCCACCAATTTATTTGGTATTAATTAGTAAATAATAAACTGCAAATTGGTATTATTCTTGTCTTTTGCATCTATATCTATCTATATATATAATTCTATTCGTGGTCGCACCCTGCGAGGCAACAAGAATCTGCATGTGCAACAGATACTAATTTTAGAAAGCCAGCGCACCAAATTACTGCACCAATGCATCAAAAGGTGTGCAAATTAAAGATGCGCTGTAAAAAATGCGCCTAAACTAAACCCAAACACTAATTCTAACACTTGCCATATAACTTACCCTAACCCTAAACTAAACCCAAACACTAATCCTAGCCACAATACAACAGTAAATCAATGAGAACAACATTAAAATGACTGTGCCAGCTTGTAAAATCAAGTCCATGGTTTGTTGTTGACTGCAGATTTGAGATTGCGGGATGGTCAACTAAAACATTGATCAATATTTCTATTCACCACCCCCCTGTGTCCCGTGTCAACAGCTTCGCGTTAGCTAAGATACTTCAACATGAGGGATGTCAAAAGGGCACGGTGGGCGAGTGGCATGCGTGCTCGGCTGGCGCACCGATGGTCATGGGTTCGAATCTCCGTGAAGGCCAGATTAAACCCCTGACCAGAATATACCCCGGGATTAAACTGACCCAGGCCAGAATATACCCCCTCAGGCCAGAATATACCCCTTTGACATTATGGGGATATATAGTAAAAAAATGATAGTGACTTTTTAGACTTTAATAATAATAATAATACTAATTAAACAATATAATTTGCAATTGTCACGCAAGTCAATAGTGTCTGTCAGTCAGTCCTGACGCTACTAATTTTAGAAAGCAGGGAAAACCAAATTACTGCACCAATGCACCAAAAGGTGTGCAAATTAAAGATGCGCTGTAAAAAATATTATATGACGTCATTGATTTAGCTCATATTTTAATTTTGGAAAAGGGAACATTGTAAAAAGAGAATTAGTTGATGGTTACTTATAAAATGAAAAAAGAAAGGGGGCGCCGCAGGCGCCCTGCAACCCCTATTATAAAATACTTTGTGTACATTTAAGAAAGTTTAATATTTCGTATTTATCAAACAAGGACAAGTTAGTTGGGCTTTTGAAAAATGTCGGCGCCGTAGGCGCCCTAAAAAGTGCATTTTTTATAAAATAAATAGATTTCAGCTGAAAACTTCCGTCATTTTTGACGGGTGTACGCTAGTTATTGATAATTTATATAGCACTGTATCCCAACAAGGAACCGGGCTCACAGCGCTTTACATGGAGATCATAACATACATATAATAAGTAAATAACCATTCATACCATGTGTTGTTCGCCCGTCGATTCGACGAGGACCACTCTAGTCATCCGAGGGTTGCTGGGACTGGCTCTGTTTGTGCGTGCGCAGATGGCTGATGAGGCCGATCCTTGCACGGAAGGTTCGGGAACAGAAGGGACGAATGGGACATCTCCAGGAGGGTTGCCAGCACGGGCCTTTCGGGATTGCCTCTTCTTTTCTGCGGTAGTGATCCTGTTTTCTTCTCATGACTTGGCACCTTTGTGGATGGAAGAACGCCAGGTGGATCGGTCCATTGCAGCACGTTCTCACGTGTCTGGGTTGATAGCAAACGCTTTCAGTGAGGCTTTCAGTGAGGCTTTCAGTGAGGCTTTCAGTGAGGCTTTCAGTGTGTCTTTGAGGCGTTTTTTTTGGGCATCCGGGCAGAATAGCGACTGTCAAAACAGCGACCGTCATAATAGCGACTGCATCATAACAGCGACTGTATCAAAATAGCGACTTTTTTTTTCCTTTGTGATAATGTTTGAAAAACTTTTTGAAAAACTTACTGTGCCTAGCCTACAATGGAGTTTATAAAATCAAGAAAAGTAAGACATGATAAGCCATGTAGGTTTTTTTGTACAGAAGGGATAATAGAAAATTAAATACAATCAACTGGAGGTGTGTATAAATAAATGTTGGTGTTGTAAAGAGTGTATACACGTTTTTGGGACACATTTAAAAACAAATTATGTAAAAAAAATAAAATTATAACTGCTATTACTTCAGTCAAATATATTTTGCAGAAAGCTCGATAGAGATTAACAAACATAGATGCAGTCGATTACTTGAGGGGGATTGCGGTGGTAGGGGCAGTTAGCGTGTGGCTGCTTTTTTAAGCTAGAGACAGTTCGACTACGGGACTTTTTGATCCCCTGATGTTTTGACCCTTTTCGTTTTTACCTAGTAAAATTGTTGTTATTACGTTACATGTCATTATTTAACCCCCGGACAGTTAGACCACAGGACGTTTTGACAAAGGGGCTGTCAATATTGTTAAAAAAAAGCTGCCCGGTTAACCATGATTCAAAATTTTTATTTTTACTGAGCAGTTGTTTGTATTTGAATGAATGCGTGTATATATAGCATAACTTAATTGTTTTAAATTTTATTTTAAACACAATTTTTAATTTCAATAAATACTTCATCAAAATGTAGCTACTTTTTGGAGTTTTTATTTGTTACTATGCATTTATGTAGTTTCTTCACTTGGGGTCCTTGGGTAAGTTTAGACAATGAAAATGGGTCTATGTGTCAAAAAAGATTGGAACCACTGTGTTAGGTGAACGGTTGGACAAGAATAGCTATGTAGTGAAGTCGCTGTTATGACAGTCGCTCTTTTGATACTGTCGCTATTTTGAAGTCGCTATTATGACAGTCGCTGTTTTGATACAGTCGCTATTTTGAAGTCGCTATTATGACGGTCGCTGGTTTGACAGTCGCTATTTTGAACCCGTGCCTTTTTTTTTGCTCACCGTGGGACCGCTGGTCATGCTGGAGGTCGCCATAGAAGAGTCTCTTTGGCAGTCTCTGGTCTGGCATTCGGACCACGTGCCCTGCCCAGCGAAGCTGGGACTGCATCAGGAGGGTGAAGATGCTGGGGACACCTGCCTTGGTCAGCACCACTGTGTCTGGAATTTTATCCTGCAACTTTATGCCGAGGATCTTCCTGAGGCTTGTTGTATGAAAGTGGTTAAGCTTTCTTGCATGGCGCTGATACACAGTCCATGTTTCACACGCATAAAGCAGTGTGGGAAGCACCACAGCCCCGTATACTTTAAGCTTGGTCTGGATGGTAATGCCTCTTCTGTTCCAGACATTTGAGTACAACCTGCCGAAAGTGGAGCTGGCTCTGGCAATTCTGACGTTCAATTCGTCATCGATGGTGACATTTTGCGACAGTGTGCTGCCTAGGTATGTGAACCGTTGCACTGTGTTGAGTCTCTGGTCGTTGACAGTGATGTTGGGCTCAACTTAGGGCCTTCCAGGCGCAGGCTGATGGAGGACTTCGGTCTTCTTAGTGTTGATCGTCAGACCAAAGTTTGTGCAGGCGCTGGAGAACAGGTTAACGCTGCGTTGCATGCCGGCTTCTGAGACAGCGTTGAGCGCACAGTCATCAGCAAACAGCAGGTCTCTGATGATGTCTGTCATAACTTTGGTTTTTGCCTGGAGCCTCCGAAGGTTGAACAGTTTGCCATCTGTGCGGTACCTCAGGTTGACACCAATATCCTCGTCTCTGAAGTCCTCTGTCAGCATGGCGGAGAATATGAGGCTAAACAGTGTTGGTGCCAGGACGCAGCCCTGCTTGACCCCGTTTGTGACTGTGAAAGGATCAGAAAACTCTCCGCTGTCCTGGACTCTGGCCTGCATGCCCTCGTGGAATTGTTGCACCAAGACGATGAATTTCCTTGGGCAACCGTACTTAGCCATGATCTTCCACAGACCCTCTCTGCCAACGG
Organism: Ampullaceana balthica; assembly: GCA_944989445.1. Lineage (NCBI taxonomy): Eukaryota > Metazoa > Mollusca > Gastropoda > Lymnaeidae > Ampullaceana > Ampullaceana balthica. Next base: position 48,503 of record CALYLW010001400.1, on the reverse strand, counting down.
TGTCAAAAGCCTTGGTCAGGTCGACATAGGTAGAGAACAGGTCATACCATAATAACAACATAAAGAACAGTACATTACACATAAGCTACGTTAATCATTAAAAGAAAATGTTGTTTAATAAATTCTGTAAATACATTTTGAAAAGATGCGTTTCCTTCACGTTTTAGCTCTGTCAGAGAAATGAAACTCTTTTCTTAATGAGTTGGGGACCTAACACAGTTCCTTGTGGAACTCCTGAGTTAACCGTTATTGGTGCTGATTTAGATTCATTAATTATTACAGTTTGCTCTCTACCCAGAAGGAAGTCTTGATACACGTGGAATTTTCAATACAATAACTGAAAAACATTTCTCAATGAATCTTCTCCCTTCTTATCACCACATGATAGACCAGTGATGGCGAACCTATGGCACGTGTGGCACAGTTGGCACGCAGAGCCTCATCAGCCGGCACGCAGCTAAAATATTACTTCCTTAATTAATCCACTTTGCTGACACTTTGTATTGGCAATTAACTATAAATAAGTGGGTTTTGATTGAACTTTGGGCACGCGGCCCTAAAGGTTCGCCATCACTTTGATATACTGATGCAGAAATTCATTGGAATTAGTATAAATACGTTGCCAAATATTTGCATTATTTCCCTTTGCCCCTGTGTGTTCGATCTTGCCATTGAAATGATCAAGTTTGGGTATTTCATTTAAAACATTATATTTTACAACGAATCATGAGCCATACACGAATACAAGTGGAGCTAACGCATTTTCGTGTAAATGGATATCTGATAAAATTAGACAGATAATGGATTGTAATAAACTTTTAACGTTAACTCTATCGTATCTATTGCAGACGCTCTTTCTTTACAGAGCATATTGCGTCCTACGCTTAACCATACAATTTCTTATAAATATAAATCAAATATTTAATACTAGAAGCGCCAATTTTTTTATGAGAGGTGACCATTAATTAGGTATCAAAGGATGGATTCAGAACACATACAATTTTAAAAACCAAATTTTTTCAATTTCTTTGGTGTATTTAGCATATTATAATTCCCCCACCCCCCTTTTTAGTCATATGACAAATGATTTGAAGCAGGAGCTTCCAAATTTGTTTAAAAGAAGGCCGTATTCCATGAAGAAAAAATATGTGGCGATGGTTTGATGCTAAAAAAATGACTTTCTTTGAGACTGAGGTGCAGGCTTTTAAAAAAATAGTTGGTTGTTCTTTGAAAAATTGTTAGAGTGGCATTTTGTGGAAAAAGGAGACAATACTATCTCGAATTTCTAAACTTTAAAAAATATATTATTACGTTGTAAATGCAGTTGTTTCGCAAAAATCCAAGAGGCAATTATTTAAGATGAGGCCACGGGACAATTTACATTTACACGCGGACCGAATTTGGTCCGCGGGCCGGACATTGGACAAACTGATTTAAAGTACATAACATTTTACGTCAGAGATAAATAAAACACATTGATTATTGTTATTTAATGGGAGGCCAATGTTATTAGGAGTAAATAATATTGATATTATTGATCTAAGAATATTGATATTATTGATCTAATAATATTGATCTAAGATTAATTAATGATTCTTGATATAAGTTGATGGCACAAAATGTGTCAAAGACAAAAATTTATTTTAAGAAATTAGAATCAAGGGCTCTTCTTCTCAAGTTCATCACCGGAATGTATGATTACGTTCATAGACAGTATCACACATACTGCACCCAATGTTCGAATTTACTTTAAAATCCTGTTAATCCACACGCGTCATCATCTTTCAATGACACGCGTCATCATCTTTCAATGACACGCGTCATCATCTTTCAATGACTATGTTAGCTTTATTTTATTCTTTTTGGTCCTAATTAATCAGATTTGATTCTATTGCAGCTTATTTTATCTTATTATATTCTGTCAAATTTTAACTAGCTATACATCCAGTGGCGTCACTAGGGGGTGCGGTGGGGGCGACACCATGAGCTACCGCCCCGGGTGACACCAACACTAGTGACGCCTCTGTATACATCTATCCATAAACGGATTTCTCTGTTTCGTTCAGACAATATTTGGCAGTTATATATATATATTACACTGAATATTTTTAAATGTATCGTCTGCTGAAGATGTAGGAAAGGGATGACGACTAGGGTCAATATTCATTCATGTCACGAGAAGGCAGTTTGGAAAGGGCAGTAACTCCCCCTTGCTTGGATTATCCCTGTTCAGTAACAAGGCACAAGAAACCCAAATTACTTTTAGAAGAAACTTATAATATTATAAAACTCAAACATTGATCTTTCGAGACTTTTTATGAGAACTGAAGGCCCACAGATATTGGACCGTTACCCTAAGGACTCTTTATGTGGCTTTGATCAATCATGCCATTCTCATATTACAATTTTGCGTAAATTTGAATGTTGTCTACTGTTTGTTTGATGGACTGAAAATGTGTACAATGGCAACAAATGATTGACATAACGTTTTCTATGATTGATTGAGAATGTGTACAACGGCAACAAATGATTGTCAGTAACGTTTGCATGATTGACTGAAAATGTGTACAACGGCAACAAATGATTGTCAGTAACGTTTGCATGATTGACTGAAAATGTGTACAACGGCAACACATGATTTCTTGATGCAGTTTATGATGCGTGGACCAGGCGGCTGTTCAGTTCGTGTTTCCAGTGTTAGCTCCTAGTTAGTTAAGTCAAGTGGAGCCTAATGATGTCAACATGCCCGGTTGTCATGTTTTCCCCATCTCAGACCAGGCATGCAGCTCTCATCTCAGACCAGGCATGCAGCTCTCACGCTATTTCAAGTGTGCCAATGGGAGGGAGGGGATAGTGACTCACTATTGTGATGGTACTTGAATGTGGCCTCGTGCCTGGGTGGGATTGACATGGGATTGACATGTGAGGTAATGATACTGACAAGAGGAACTGCAGTAGTTAAATCACTAGATAAAGAACACCCAGAGACAGTAAATATAAGAGCATAGAGCAAAGTTGTAATAAATAAGGCATTAAATTCCGACTTGGAAATACAACACAATGTAACTGGTTGCTTTTATATATGTATTGTAGGCGTTCTATCACAACACAATCTTTCGTGCAATAATTCCTCGAGGCACTAGTGTTAATAAAATAACTTTAATGCGAACACTATCTACATAAATACAAAACTGAAGTTTCACAACATGTAGACATGATCATCGAAGTCAGCCGCCTTCAACAACACTCTAGAACATTCTCTCGCGCTTTCACTCACGTGACCTCTCTGTCATCAAACTCGTGGTTCACACATGACACACAACAAGAATATAAACAACACTCAGGGATAAAAAAACATGTTCCTGTTCAATTCGTAATAACAAACACATGCACATTCTCATTATTACCGTCTGTCATTCAGGCGTGGAATGGGTTGCCTGAAAAAGCTATAAAACTTATACACTATCCAGAGGCATTACGTTCGGGGATTCGCGCTTTTCCGGATGAAACCATCAGGGGTGACACCATCTCAAGGGGTGACACCATCACAGGGGGTGACACCAAAACTTAAAATAATTAATCTATGTTTCTGTTATTAGGCACGGGCAGACTCGGGGGAGTTTTATTGGGTAAGTCGTGAGGAGGTCACACGATGAGCTGCTGTATTGGTAGACTTCAACCCTGTCGTGAGGAGGTGACGCGATGAGCTGCCGTACTGGCAGATTTCAACCCTGTCGTGAGGAGGTGACGCGATGAGCTGCCGTACTGGCAGACCTCAACCCTGTCGTGCGGAGGTGACGCGATGAGCTGCTGGACTGGCAGACTTCAACCCTGTCGTGAGGAGGTGACGCGATGAGCTGCTGGACTGGCAGACTTCAACCCTGTCGTGAGGAGGTGACGCGATGAGCTGCCGTACTGGCAGACTTCAACCCTGTCGTGAGGAGGTGACACGATGAGCTGCCGTACTGGCAGACCTCAACCCTGTCGTGAGGAGGTGACACGATGAGCTGCCGTACTGGCAGACCTCAACCCTGTCGTGCGGAGGTGACACGATGAGCTGCCGTACTGGCAGACTTCAACCCTGTCGTGAGGAGGTTACACGATGAGCTGCCGTACTGGCAGACTTCAAAACTACTGACTCTATCAACCTTAGAAACTCTAATAAAAATGCAGGACCAGATCAGAACTGACCAGACCAGACCAGATCAGAACTGACCAGACCAAACCAGATCAGAACTGACCAGACCAGACCAGATCAGAACTGACCAGACCAGATCAGAACAGAACTGACCAGACCAGACCAGATCAGAACTGACCAGACCAAAACAGACCAGACCAGATCAGAACTGACCAGACCAGATCAGAACTGACCAGACCAGACCAGATCAGAACTGACCAGACCAGATCAGAACTGACCAGACCAGATCAGAACTGACCAGACCAGATCAGAACTGACCAGACCAGATCAGAACTGACCAGACCAGACCAGATCAGAACTGACCAGACCAGACCAGATCAGAACTGACCAGACCAGATCAGAACAGAACTGACCAGACCAGACCAGATCAGAACTGACCAGACCAAAACAGACCAGACCAGATCAGAACTGACCAGACCAGATCAGAACTGACCAGACCAGACCAGATCAGAACTGACCAGACCAGATCAGAACTGACCAGACCAGATCAGAACTGACCAGACCAGATCAGAACTGACCAGACCAGACCAGACCAGATCAGAACTGACCAGACCAGATCAGAACTGACCAGACCAGATCAGAACTGACCAGACCAGATCAGAACTGACCAGACCAGACCAGATCAGAACTGACCAGACCAGATCAGAACTGACCAGACTAGATCAGAAGTGACCAGACCAGATCAGAACTGACCAGACCAGATCAGAACTGACCAGACCAGACCAGATCAGAACTGACCAGATCAGAACTGACCAGACCAGATCAGAACTGACCAGACCAGACCAGATCAGAACTGACCAGACCAGACCAGATCAGAACTGACCAGACCAGACCAGATCAGAACTGACCAGACCAGATCAGAACTGACCAGACCAGACTAGATCAGAACTGACCAGACCAGACCAGATCAGAACTGACCAGACCAGACCAGATCAGAACTGACCAGACCAGATCAGAACTGACCAGACCAGACACAAAGAACGGATAAGTGCAAGACTTCCACAATTATCTTAAGTATATAAGGAGTTTGGCCTGTTGTGTAATTTTAATTAGATAAAATAAGAATAAATTAGAGTAATTTGCAAGTCTGGTTAGTTGTGCAAAGATGTGTTTTAATAGATATAAGCAAAACACACGGGCTTCATAATATTGACATTCATCGACTGAATAAATTTCTGAGACCAAATTAAATTAAACATAAAGTTGGAAACACATTAATAGGGACCATAATAGATTATACATTACGAGTCGGTATGGGAGAGAGAAGAAACTAGAACATGATCTTTGACCCTTCATGGAAAAGAGAAGAAACTAGAACATGACCTTTGACCCTTCATGGGAGAGAGAAGAAACTAGAACATGACCTTTGACCCTTCACGTCTCCAATCACCTACCCCTTTTCTCCGTCGAGACCAAAAGAGCTCACATATGAGGTAATAAATATGCTCAAGTGACGCCCTTGGTTCCTCCCCCAGCTCACATATGAGGTAATAAATATGCTAAAGTGACGCCCTTGGTTACTCCCCCAGCTCACACATGAGGTAATAAATATGCTCAAGTGACGCCCTTGGTTACTTCCCCAGCTCACATATGAGGTAATAAATATGCTAAAGTGACGCCCTTGGTTCCTCCCCCAGCTCACATATGAGGTAATAAATATGCTCAAGTGACGCCCTTGGTTCCCCCCCCCCAGCTCACACATGAGGTAATAAATATGCTAAAGTGACTCCCTTGGTTCCTCCCCAAGCTCACATATGAGGTAATAAATATGCTAAAGTGACGCCCTTGGTTCCCCCCCAGCTCATATATGAGGTAATAAATATGCTAAAGTGACGCCCTTGGTTCCTCCCCCAGCTCACATATGAGGTAATAAATATGCTCAAGTGACGCCCTTGGTTCCTCCCCCAGCTCACACATGATGTAATAAATATGCTAAAGTGACGCCCTTGGTTCCTCCCCAAGCTCACATATGAGGTAATAAATATGCTAAAGTGACGCCCTTGGTTCCTCCCCCAGCTCATATATGAGGTAATAAATATGCTAAAGTGACGCCCTTGGTTCCTCCCCAAGCTCACATATGAGGTAATAAATATGCTAAAGTGACGCCCTTGGTTCCTCCCAAAGCTCACATATGAGGTAATAAATATGCTAAAGTGACGCCCTTGGTTCCTCCCCCAGCTCACATATGAGGTAATAAATATGCTCAAGTGACGCCCTTGGTTCCTCCCCCAGCTCACATATGAGGTAATAAATATGCTAAAGTGACGCCCTTGGTTCCTCCCCCAGCTCACATATGAGGTAATAAATATGCTAAAGTGACGCCCTTGGTTCATCCCCCAGCTCACATACGAGGTAATAAATATGCTCAAGTGACGCCCTTGTCCCCCCCCCCTTACACCACTAGAAGTTGAAGAATATAGAACGTCATATAATTTTTTCCATGTGACTTAAAGAATGTGACTTTGAACTTGACCATTTCAACCATTGAGAATACAGCAATAGCAAGAAAATATGGACACATTTTATTGATCTTTTTCTTAAACTTGAAAGGCGTATTTTAAACGTTGTGTACGCAGGTGGTATAATTTTTCCACACATAGATGAAGTTGTTGTAAGTACTTGTGAATGTTGTATTGTTTGGCTGCCCCTAAGTTCACGCCGGAATATTTAGTGCTTGACTTCTCCAAACAAGTTCGCGTACATGTGATCAATGTTTGCATATTGATATGATAAATAATGAGATTTTTTCCACACCGTAAATATAGTTTTATTTCATGTTTAGTCAACTTTTCGCCCATCACTCATGCTTGGCTTCTCTCAATTACATTGTACCACTGAGCAGTCTCTAGTACCCCCTCCCTCACCTACCACTGAGCAGTCTCTAGTACCCCCTCCCCACCTACACTGAGCAGTCTCTAGTACCCCCTCCCTCACCTACCACTGAGCAGTCTCTAGTACCCCCTCCCTCACCTACCACTGAGCAGTCTCTAGTACCCCCTCCTCCACCTTACACTAAGCCAGAGGTGTCCTAAGTCCGGCCTCATCTTAAATAATTAATTGACTGACATATTATTTCTGTAACAAAATTATATTTATTTTAAAAAGTCGAAATTGTGTACTGTTTTGAATACATCAAATAATGGCGACTATCGATGACATTTTTTTTTACAACGTGGAAATTGATATTAAAAACACTCTGTTAAGTGATGAACATTTTTGAAAATATCCGTCCCGAGAAAAAGCAAGAGTTTGCCAATGTTTGCATGTTACGCAACACTGTGGCTCGCAGAATTAAAGAACTCTCATCTGACATAAAGAGATAATTAGAAGCAAAAGTAGAAAAAAATGACTTTTCTTCGATAGCCTGTGATGAAAGCACTGATGTACCTGACACTGCCCAACTTTTTATTTTTTTTGAGGAGTTAACGATGACATGTGTGTGATTGAAGAATTACTTGACCTTCAGAGTCTTAAAGACCAAACAAGGGGAACACATTTATTTGTTTCCGTTTGTTCTGCTGTCAATCACATTAAACTATCAAGGAAAAAAAATCTGGAATTATTACTGATGGTGGTCCTGTCATGATTGGTGAACATAGTGGAATAGCAACACTTCGTAACAAAGTCAGCTAAGAGGCTGGCTAAGCTTTTAAGCTTCACTGTATCATTCACCAACAAGTTATTTGTGCTAAACATCTTAGATGTGATCATGTCATTAAGTGATAAAAGCTATAAACTGTATTCGTTCAAAAGCCCTGTTTCACCAGTTCTTTCTTGACATCTAGGGAGAATATGGAGATGTTGTGTATCACAATGGTATCAGATGGTTCAGTCGGGGACAGCACTTCAGCGTTTCTACACACTTAAAAAAGAAATTGGTGACGTCATGGAAGATAATGAACCGATTCCAGATACTCTGATTGGCTGAAATATTTTGAAGGTTTAATTGACATGACAAGATATATAAACAAGATATATAAACAAGATATATAAACAAGATATATAAACAAGATATATAAACAAGATATATAAACAAGATATATAAACAAGATATATAAACAAGATATATAAACAAGATATATAAACAAGATATATAAACAAGATATATAAACAAGATATATAAACAAGATATATAAAACAAGATATATAAACAAGATATATAAACAAGATATATAAACAAGATATATAAACAAGATATATAAACAAGATATATAAACAAGATATATAAACAAGATATATAAACAAGATATATAAACGTTCTTTACTAAAATATTTAAGGGCACAATGCAGCCATTTAAATTTACATATCAAGGCCTTTGTGGACAAGCTGCAACTTTTTCAAAGGTAACTATCTCAAATGCAGCCTAATACCACACATTTCCCATCACTACTGAAAATCATGACACGTTTTCCAGCAAGAAACTTCAATGAGCAAATGCAGAGGTATTTTGCAGATATCACATCCCTGGCTGATGAATTTCAAAGACGTTTTCAGGAATTTGAAACTAGCGAAAAGGACATCATGTTTTTTCACGCCGTTCTCTCTTGACCCTGTTTATGCTCCAGGCAATCTGCAACTTCAACTCATTGAGTTGGAAAGTTATGCTGAATGTCGCAGCAGACAAAAACATTGTCTTTTACCGTCAGCTGGATAAAGACAGATTTCAAGAAATTCAAACCTTTGTTTGGCTCGACATACTTGTGTGAGCAGACATTTTCCGTTATACATTTTTAACAAGAACCGAGATAGGACGAGAATAGGTGATTCTCACAAGCGTGATATCATACGTATCAAAACCAGGGGCATTGAACCTGCCCTCACCTATTTACTGCATTCAAGATATCATTTTCACACTAACATTTTGAAAATAAACTTTTCAACTTATGTAATTTTTGTTTATTATTTTAATCCGCCCCCCCCCCAATATCTTTATTGCAACGAATATGGCCCGCCATGCAAACGTTTGGACGCACTAGTACCTCCCTCCCCCCTCCCCCCAATATCTTTATTGCAACGAATATGGCCCGCCATGCAATCGTTTGGACGCACTAGTACCTCCCTCCCCTCCACACGCGCGTCAGTTTGACGTCACGTCGGTAGGTAATCAAAGTTGAAGATTGTTTTACTTGTCTGTGCTCGTGTGTTCATGGTGTGTCGCACTGATGTGTCGCTCTGACAAGCGTGTGCGTTGTTGTGTCATTCATAGCCGGACATTTTAAATTTTACCCCCCCCCCACACACACACGTCCATGTGTGTAAATGAGATTGACAACTAACCCGTCTCTCTATGACTATGACCACGTCAATGCGTGTAAGTGAGAGTGACAACCAACCCGTCTCTCTAGGACTATGACCAGCGCTGTGAGAACATGTTTGGACGGCCGTGTTTCCTGAATGACAAGTTGATGAGATAGCATCGAGCCAAGCTTTAGTTGCCTTCAAACTTCGGAACGTTGCAGCAAACTTTCTATTCACGGCTGAAAATAGATGGCAAGTTGCTTTTTAATCATTCTATTTAAACAAATAAATACTTTACGCTATTTATAAATCCGCACCACGTGTAAAAAAAATTGACTTTTGATTTCTGATGATTATTGGAGCTGACATTTCTTGGTCTGTGCTCAATGTGTAAGAATTAAAATTTAAGACTTTTTTAAAACTGTTATTGTTTTTGTTTGATCCATTAACTGTTGGACCATGAAAATATCTCATTGCTCAACTAGTAGGTGATTACATTGTGAGTTCATTTGTACTGTCTTGGTAGTGTCATCATTATGTGGGTATAGTGTGTCATCATTATGTGGGTATAGTTTGTCATCATTATGTGGGTATAGTTTGTCATCATTATGAGATATACAGTGTGTCGACATTACGTGAGTCTGATTGTGGCTACTTTATGTGAGTATAATGTGTCTACATAACGTAAGTTTAATGTGTCTACAGTATTGGAGTATAATGTGTCTACATTACTTAAGCCGTGTTCTTTAACAACAAGATTGTGCCAGGTTCCTTAACAACAAGATTGTGCCAGGTTAGCCAGTCCTCAAACCCCCCCCCCTTTTACGTTTTGCTGTGTCATCAACGCAATGATTTAAGCCCAGCCATTCATTATGACGCAACAATTCACTACAACTCACGCCCCTCATGGGGCCATCCATATATTACTTACGAGAGGAGGGGGAAGGGTGGGGGGGTCTTAAATTACAGACATTTTGCCTATGGATGGGTACAGGGGGAGGGGGGTCTCGACTAGATGTGTACGTAGGGAACAACAAATTTAATTTGTATAGTACTCCACTACTTGACCATGTTACTCCACTACTTGACCATGTTACTCCACTACTTGACCATGTTACTCCACTACTTGACCATGTTACTCCACTACTTGACCATGTTACTCCACTACTTGACCATGTTACTCCACCACTTGACCATGTTACTCCACCACTTGACCATGTTACTCCACTACTTGACCATGTTACTCCACTACTTGACCATGTTACTCCACTACTTGACCATGTTACTCCACTACTTGACCATGTTACTCCACTACTTGACCATGTTACTCCACTACTTGACCATGTTACTCCACTACTTGACCATGTTACTCCACTACTTGACCATGTTACTCCACTACTTGACCATGTTACTCCACTACTTGACCATGTTACTCCACTACTTGACCATGTTACTCCACTACTCGACCATGTTACTCCACTACTTGACTCACTTCATTGGCTACCTATACAAGCTACAATTGATTACAAACTGGCTGTTCTCTGTCTGTCACAACTTCTTTTTTGACTCATCTCCTTCCTATCTTACTGAACTTATGTCGGTTTACTCACCCAGTCGTCAGCTACGCTCTTCTGCAGACACACGTATTCTCTGTGTTCCTAGGAAACGAACTAAAACTTTTGGCGATAGGTCATTCTCTTTTTGTGCAGCCAAACAATGGAATTCTCTACCATTACACATCCGTAGTATTCCAACTACCAAGTCCTTCAAGACTGCACTTAAGACGCAACTTTTAAAAATGTATTTACAAAATTAATGAAACAACATTTCTTTTAATGATTAACGTAGCATATGTGTAATGTACTGTCCTTTATGTTGTTATTATGGTATGAATGGTTATTTAATTATTATATGTATGTTATGATCTCCATGCAAAGCGCTGTGAGCCTGGTTCCTTGCTGGGATACAGCGCTATATAAATTATCAATTATTATAATTATTATTATTACTAAGCCTAGTAACATAAACCCCTCAGGCTGCACACGGCATTCGAGGCCGACTGAGTCAAGAATGATATGTCATTATGTTTTATAATTTAATAGGAACGCAATTCTGATCTTTGAAGTAATAAACATTAGATTCAGACCGAACGTTCACACATTACTAAAATATATCCGTCTGATATATATTTCCATTTCTTGAAATTAGTAGAAGTTTCTCTTTCGCCCACCGGTGCCTTAGCTGTTATATACACATAATGAGACGGCGATTTCACTGCTTGTATTGTTCTATTTTATCAGTTTTGTTATGCAGTGTTAAAGACAATAATATTTGAATGTTCTACTGTATTTCTTCAATAATTTCAACATGAAAAACGCCCCATACTGTTAAGGGGGCAACTTAGACCCCCTCCAGTATGACGTCACAAAGGGGCATATGATGTCAAGCACCTAGAGGGGGAGGGTGGTCGACCATTTCTGACGAAGGCAAGGGGGGTTTTTAAAGTTGCGCATTTTGATTTGACGTCACATTTCTTAAACACACCCCACCCCCTTGTCACACATCGTCAAAAATACGTTAACCTACCCCCTCCGCCTTATTTTAGGCGCGTGACGTAATTTACGGACGGCTTCAAAGAGTAAAACCAATATCTTTTGCTTCTGGATTAAAAAAAAATTCAAAAAAAGGGGGGGGGGCGAAGTTGTACGAACACATGGGGGGCAAAATTGTACGTACGCATGGGGGGGGGGAGTCCCGAAAGTGAACCTGCTGCAACAGGGGGAGGGGTTAAAAAAACGACTTTTGTGTTTACGTAATATATGGATGGCCTCCAATAGTTTGCAGTGAGTCCTGGTTAATTATAGCAACACTTGATAATTTTAAGCTGGGGAATGGGGGAGTTCATGTAGTCATAAGCCTTGCAAGTGAAAGCTGGAAATGGGGGAGTTCATGTAGTCATAAGCCTTGCAAGTGAAAGCTGGAAATGGGGGAGTTCAGTAGTCATAAGCCTTGCAAGTGAAAGCTGGAAATGGGGGAGTTCATGTAGTCATAAGCCTTGCAAGTGAAAGCTGGGAATGGGGGAGTTCATGTAGTCATAAGCCTTGCAAGTGAAAGCTGGGAATGGGGGAGTTCATGTAGTCATAAGCCTTGCAAGTGAAAGCTGGAAATGGGGGAGTTCATGTAGTCATAAGCCTTGCAAGTGAAAGCTGGAAATGGGGGAGTTCATGTAGTCATAAGCCTTGCAAGTGAAAGCTGGAAATATTTGGGAGTGACTCAAACACACCAAGCTACACGCCAATCTACACGCCAATCTACACACCAAACCTGCTACACATCAAACCTGCTACACACCAAACCTGCTACACACCAAACCTGCTACACACCAATCTACACACCAAACATACTACACACCATTCTACACGCTAATCTACTCAATAAACATTCTACACACCAAGCTACACGCTAATCTACACACTAAACCTGCTACAGACCAAGCTACACACCAAACCTGCTACACACCAATCTACACACCAATCTACACACCAAACCTACTACACATCAAGCTACAAGCTAATCTACACACCAAACCTGCTACACACCAAACTTCACGCTAATATACACACCAAACCTGCTACACACCAAGCTATACACCAATCTACACACCAAACCTGCTACACACCAATCTACACACCAATCTACACACCAGACCTACTACACATCAAGCTACAAGCTAATCTACACACCAAACCTGCTACACACCAAACTTCACGCTAATATACACACATAACCTGCTACACACCAAGCTACACACCAATCTACACACCAAACCAGCTACACACCAAGCTACACACCAAACCTGCTACACACCAATCTAAACACCAAACCTGCTATACACCAATCTACACATCAAACCTGCTACACACAAATCTACACACCAATCTACACACCAAGCCTGCTAGAAACCAAGCTGCACGCTAATCTACACACCAAACCAGCTACACACCAAAAAACACACCCTGCTACACAGCAAATTACACGCTAATTTACACACTAAGCTACACACCAAGCTACACAACAAACCTGCGACACAACAAGCTACACGCTAATCTACACACAAAGCTGCACGCTAATCTACACACGAAGCTACAGGCTAATCTACACACCAAACTAACTACACACCAAGCTACACGCTAATCTACACACCAAGCTACACACCAAGATATACACTCATCTACACACCAAACCAGCTACACACCAAGCTACACGCTAATCTACACACCAAGCTACACGCTAATATACACACCAAGCTACACACCAAGCTAGACACCAAACCTGCTACACACCAAACCTGCTAAACACCAAACCTGCTACACACCAAACCTGCTACACATCAATCTACACACCAATCTACACACGAAACCTACTACAAACCAAGATACACTCTAATCTACACACTAAACCTGCTACACACCAAGCTACACGCTAATCTACACACCAAACCTGCTACACACCAAGCTACACACCAAACCTGCTACACACCAAGCTACACGCTCATCTACACACTAAACCTGCTACACACCATGCTACACGCTAATCTACACACCAAGCTACATGCTAATCTACACCCCAAATCAGCTACGCACCAATCTACACAACAAACCTGCTACACACCAAGCTAGACACCAAACCTGCTACACACCAAGCTACACACCAAACCTGCTACACACCAAGCTACAAGCTAATCTACACACCAAATCTGCTACACACCAATCTACGCACCAAACCAGCTACACACGACACCTGCTACACACCAAACTACACACCAAACATGCTTCACACCAAGCTACACGCTAATATACACACCAAACCTGCTACACACCAATCAACACACCAAACCTGCTACAAACCAAGCTACACACCAAACCTGCTACACACCAAGCTACACGCTAATCTACACACCAAAACTGCTACAACCCAATCTACACACCAAACCAGCTAAACACCTAACCTGCTACACACCAAGCTACACGCTAATATACACACCAAACCATCTGCACACCAATCTACACACCAAACCTGCTACACACCAAGCTACAGGCTAATCTACACACCAAACCTGCTACACACCAATCTACACACCAAACCAGCTAAACACCAAACCTGCTACACAACAAGCTACACTCTAATCTACACACCAAGCTACACGCTAATCTACACACCAAACCTGCTACACACCAAGCTACACGCTAATCTAAACACCAAGCTACACACCAAACCTGCTACACACCAAGCTACACGCTAATCTACACACCAAGCTACATGCTAATCTACACTTCAAACCAGCTAAACGTTAATCTACACGCCAAACCAGCTACACACAAAACAACACACCAATATACACACCAAGCTACACGTTAATCTACACACCAAGCTACACGCTATTCTACACACCAAACCTGCTACACACCAAGCTACACGCTTATCTACATACCAAGCAACACGCCAATCTACACGCCAATCTACACACCAAACCTGCTACACATCAAACCTGCTACACACCAAACCTGCTAAACACCAAACCTGCTACACACCAAACCTGCTACACACCAATCTACACATCAATCTACACACCAAACCTACTACACACCATGCTACACGCTAATCTACTCAATAAACCTTCTACACACCAAGCTACACGCTAATCTACACACCAAACCTGCTACTCACCAAGCTACACACCAAACCTGCTACACACCAATCTACACACCAAACCTACTACACATCAAGCTACACGCTAATCTACACACCAAACCTGCTACACACCAAACTTCACGCTAATATACACACCAAACCTGCTATACACCAAGCTACACACCAATCTACACAACAAACCAGCTACACACAAATCTACACACCAATCTACACACCAAACCTGTTAGAAACCAAGCTGCACGCTAATCTACACACCAAACCTGCTACACACCAATCTACACACCAAACCTGCTACACACCAATCTACACATCAAACCTGCTACACACAAATCTACACACCAATCTACACACCAAACCTGCTAGAAACCAAGCTGCACGCTAATCTACACACCAAACTACACACCCTGCTACACACCAAGCTACATGCTAATTTACACACTAAGCTACACACCAAGCTACACAACAAACCTGCGACACACCAAGCTACACGCTAATCTACACACAAAGCTACACGCTAATCTACACACGAAGCTACAGGCTAATCTACACACCAAACTAACTACACACCAAGCTACACGCTAATCTACACACCAAGCTACACACCAAGCTACACACCAAGCTATACACTAATCTACACACCAAACCTGCTACACAACAAGCTACACGCTAATCTACACACCAAGCTACACGCTAATCTACACACCAAACCTGCTACACACCAAGCTACACGCTAATCTAAACACCAAGCTACACACCAAACCTGCTACACACCAAGCTACACGCTAATCTACACACCAAGCTACATGCTAATCTACACTTCAAACCAGCTAAACGTTAATCTACACGCCAAACCAGCTACACACAAAACAACACACCAATATACACACCAAGCTACACGTTAATCTACACACCAAGCTACACGCTAATCTACACACCAAACCTGCTATACACCAAGCTACACGCTTATCTACATACCAAGCAACACGCCAATGTACACGCCAATCTACACACCAAACCTGCTACACATCAAACCTGCTACACACCAAACCTGCTAAACACCAAACCTGCTACACACCAAACCTGCTACACACCAATCTACACATCAATCTACACACCAAACCTACTACACACCATGCTACACGCTAATCTACTCAATAAACCTTCTACACACCAAGCTACACGCTAATCTACACACCAAACCTGCTACTCACCAAGCTACACACCAAACCTGCTACACACCAATCTACACACCAAACCTACTACACATCAAGCTACACGCTAATCTACACACCAAACCTGCTACACACCAAACTTCACGCTAATATACACACCAAACCTGCTACACACCAAGCTACACACCAATCTACACAACAAACCAGCTACACACAAATCTACACACCAATCTACACACCAAACCTGTTAGAAACCAAGCTGCACGCTAATCTACACACCAAACCTGCTACACACCAATCTACACACCAAACCTGCTACACACCAAGCTACACACCAAACCTGCTACACACCAAATGCTACACACCAATCTACACACCAAACCGCTAGACACCAAACTGCTACACACCAAGCTACACACAAACTGCTACACACCAAGCTACACGCTAATTACACACCAAACCTGCTACACACCAAGCTACACACCAAACCTGCTACACACCAAGCTACACGCTAATCTACGCACACTAAACCTGCTACACACCATGGTACACGCTAATCTACACACCAAGCTACATGCTAATCTACACGCCAAATCAGCTACACACCAATCTACACACCAAACCTGCTACACACCAAGCTACACACCAAACCTGCTACACACCAAGCTACACGCTAATCTACACACCAAACCTGCTACACACCAATCAACACACCAAACCTGCTACAAACCAAGCTACACACCAAATCTGCTACACACCAATCTACACACCAAACCAGCTACACACCAAACCTGCTACACACCAAACTACTCACCAAACATGCTTCACACCAAGCTACACGCTAATATACACACCAAACCTGCTACACACCAATCAAGACACCAAACCTGCTACAAACCAAGCTACACACCAAACCTGCTACACACCAAGCTACACGCTAATATAAACACCAAAACTGCTACACACCAATCTACACACCAAACCAGCTAAACACCAAACCTGCTACACACCAAGCTACACGCTAATATACACACCAAACCATCTACACACCAATCTACACACCAAACCTGATACACACCAAGCTACAGGCTAATCTACACACCAAACCTGATACACAACAAGCTACATGCTAATCTACACACCAAGCTACACGCTAATCTACACACCAAACCTGCTACACACCAAGCTACACGCTAATCTAAACATCAAGCTACACACCAAACCTGCTACACACCAACCTACATGCTAATCTACACTACAAACCAGCTACACACAAAACAACTCACCAATCTACACACCAAGCTACACGTTAATCTACACACCAAGCTACACGCTAATCTACATACCAAGCTACACGCTAATTTACACACCAAGCTACACGCTAATCTACACACCAAACCAGCTGCACACCAAGCTACACACTAATCTACACACCAAACCAACTACACACCAAGCTACACACCAAATATGTTACACACCAAGCTACTAGCTAGCTTATCTACACGACAAGCTACACGCTAATCTACACACCAAGCCACACGCTAATCTACACACCAAACCAGCTACACTCAAAGCTACACAACAAGCTAGACACCAAACCTGCTACACACCAATCTACACACCAAACCTGCTACACACCAAGCTACACACCAAACCTGCTAGACACCAAGCTACACACCAAGCTACACGCTAATCTACATTATAAACCTGCTGCACACCAAGCCACACGCTAATCTACACACCAAACCAGCTACACAAAAGCTATACAACAAGCTAGACACCAAACCTGATACACACCAATCTACACACCAAACCTGCTACACACCAAGCTACACACCAAGCTACACACCAAGCTACACTCCAAACCTGCTACACACCAAGCTACACGCTAATCTACATTATAAACCTGCTACACACCAAGCGACACACCAAACCAGCTACACATCAAACCTGCTACACACCAAGCTACACACCAAACATGCTACACACGAAGCTACACGCTAATATACACACCACACCTGCTACAAACAAGGCTACACACCAAAACTGATCCACACCAAGCTACACTCTAATCTACACACCAAACCAGCTACACACCAATCTACACACCAAACCTGCTACACACCAAGCTACACACTAATCTACACACCAAACCTGCTACAAACCAAGCTACACGCTAATCTACACACCAAGCTACATGCTAATCTACACCCAAAACCAGCTACACACCAATCTACACACCAAACCTGCTACACACCAAGCTACACACTAAACCTGCTACACACCAAGCTACACACGAAACCTGCTACACACCAAGCTATACGGTAATTTACACACGAAACCTACTACACACCAATCTACACACAAAACCAGCTACACACCAAAACTTCTACACACCAAGCTACACACCAAACATGCTACACACCAAGCTACACGCTAATATACACACCAAACATGCTACACACCAATCTACAAACCAAACCTGCTACAAACCAAGCTACACACCAAACCTGCTACACACCAAGCTACACGCTAATCTACACACCATGCTACACACACAAACCTGCTACACACACAAGCTACACGCTAATCTAGACACCAAGCTACATGCTAATCTACACCCCAAACCAGCTACACACCAATCTACACTCCAAACCAGCTACACACCAAACAACACACCAATCTACACACCATGCTACACGTTAATCTACACACCAAGCTACACGCTAATCTACACACAAAACCTGCTACAAACCAAGCTACACGCTAATCTACACACCAAGCGACACACCAAACCTGCTACACACCAAGCTACACGCTAATCTACACACCAAGCTACACGCTAAGTTACACACCAAGCTACACGCTAATCTACACACCAAACCAGCTACACACCAAGCTACACACCAAACCTGATACACTCCAAGCTACACGCTAATCTACACACGAAGCTACACGCTAATCTACCCACCAAGCTACACACTAATATACACACCAAACCAGCTACACACCAAGCTACACACCAAGCTACACTCCAAACCTGCTACACACCAAGCTACAAGCTAATCTACACACCAAGCTACACACCAAACCTGCTACACACCAAACCTGCTACACACCAAGCTACACCAAGCTACACGCTAATCTACACACGAAGCTACACGTTAATCTACAAACGAAGCTACACGCTAATCTACAAACGAAGCTACACGCTAATCTAATCACCAAACTAACTACACACCAAGCTACACGCTAATCTACACACCAAGCTACACACCAAGCTACACACCAAGCTACACGCTAATCTACACACCAAGCTACACGCTAATCTACACACTAAGCTACACGCTAATCTACACACCAAACCAGCTACACACCAAAGCTACACACCAAACCTGCTACACACCAAGCTACACACTAATCTACACACCAAACCTGCTACAAACCAAGCTACACGCTAATCTACACACCAAGCTACATGCTAATCTACACCAAAACCAGCTACACACCAATCTACACACCAAACCTGCTACACACCAAGCTACACACAAAACCTGCTACACACCAAGCTACACACCAAACCTGCTACACACCAACTACACGCTAATCTACACACCAAACCTACTACACACCAATCTACACACAAACCAGCTACACACCAAACTGCTACACACCAAGCTACACACCAAACTGCTACACACCAAGCTACACGCTAATATACACACCAAACCTGCTACACACCAATCTACACACCAACCTGCTACAAACCAAGCTACACACCAAACCTGCTACACACCAAGCTACACGCTAATCTACACACCAAACCAGCTACACACCAAGCTACACACCAAACCTGCTACACACCAAGATACACGCTAATCTACACACAAGCTACACGCTATCTACACACCAAGCTACACACTAATCTACACACCAAACCAGCTACACACCAAGCTACACACCAAACCTGCTACACACCAAGCTACACGCTAATCTACACACCAAGCTACACACCAAACCTGCTACACACCAAACCTGCTACACACCAAGCTACACGCTAATCTACACACCAAGCTACACACCAAGCTACACGCTAATCTACACACCAAGCTACACGCTAATCTACACACCAAACTGCTACACACCAAGCTACACGCTAATCTACACACCAAGCTACACACCAAGCTACACGCTAATCTACACGCTAACTACACACAAGCTAATCTACACACCAAGCTACACGCTAATCTACACACCAAACCTGCTACACACAAAGCTACACACAAAGCTACACACCAAGCTACACACCAAACCTGCTACACACCAATCTACACACCAAACCTGCTACACACCAATCTACACACCAAACCAGCTACACACCAAACTGCTACACACCAAGCTACACACCAAACATGCTACACACCAAGCTACACACTCTACACACCAAGCTACACACCAAACTGCTACACACCAAGCTACACGCTAATCTACACACCAAACGCTACACACCAACTACACGCTAATCTACACACCAAACCAGCTACACACCAAGCTACACACAAGCTAGACACCAAACCTGCTACACACCAATCTACACACCAAACCTGCTACACACCAAGCTACACACCAAACCTGCTACACACCAATCTACACACCAAACCAGCTACACACCAAACTGCTACACACCAAGCTACACGCTAATCTACACACCAAGCTACACACCAAACCTGCTACACACCAAGCTACACGCTAATCTACACACCAAACCAGCTACACACCAAGCTACACGCTAATCTACACACCAAACCAGCTACACACCAAGCTACACACCAAACCTGCTACACACCAAGCTACACGCTAATCTACACACCAAGCTACACGCTAATCTACACACCAAGCTACACACTAATCTACACACCAAACCAGCTACACACCAAGCTACACTCCAAACCTGCTACACACCAAGCTACACGCTAATCTACACACACTACACACCAAGCTACACACCAAACTGCTACACACCAAACCTGCTACACACCAAGCTACACGCTAATCTACACACAAGCTACACGCTAATCTACAACCAAGCTACACGCTAACTACACACAAGCTACACGCTAATCTAACACCAAACTACTACACACCAAGCTACACGCTAATCTACACACCAAGCTACACCCAAGCTACACAACAAGCTACACGCTAATCTACACACCAAGCTACACGCTAATCTACACACCAAGCTACACGCTAATCTACACACCAAACCAGCTACACACAAAGCTACACACCAAACCTGCTACACACCAAGCTACACACTAATCTACACACCAAACCTGCTACAAACCAAGCTACACGCTAATCTACACACCAAGCTACATGCTAATCTACACCAAAAACCAGCTACACACCAATCTACACACCAAACCTGCTACACACCAAGCTACACACAAAACCTGCTACACACCAAGCTACACACCAAACCTGCTACACACCAAACTACACGCTAATATACACACGAAACCTACTACACACCAATCTACACACAAAACCTGCTACACAACAAGCTACACACCAAACATGCTACACACCAAGCTACACGCTAATATACACACCAAACCTGCTACATACCAATCTACACACCAAACCTGCTACACACCAAGCTACACGCTAATCTACACACCAAAACAGCTACACACCAAGCTACACACCAAACCTGCTACACTCCAAGCTACACGCTAATCTACACACGAAGCTACACACTAATCTACACACCAAGCTACACACTAATCTACACACCAAACCAGCTACACACCAAGCTACACATCAAGCTACACTCCAAACCTGCTACACACCAAGCTACTCGCTAATCTACACACCAAGCTACACACCAAGCTACACACCAAACCTGCTACACATTAAACCTGCTACACACCAAGCTACACGCTAATCTACACACGAAGCTACACGCTAATCTACAAACGAAGCTACACGCTAATCTACAAACGAAGCTACACGCTAATCTAATCACCAAACTAACTACACACCAAGCTACACGCTAATCTACACACCAAGCTACACACCAAGCTACACACCAAGCTACACGCTAATCTACACACCAAGCTACACGATAATCTGCACACCAAGCTACACGCTAATCTACACACCTAACCTGCTACACACAAAGCTACACACAAAGCTACACACAAAGCTACACACCAAGCTACACACCAAACCTGCTACACACCAATCTACACACCAAACCTGCTACACACCAATCTACACACCATACCAGCTACACACCAAACCTGCTACACACCAAACTACACACCAAACATGCTGCACACCAAGCTACACGCCAAACCTGCTACACACCAAGCAACACACGAAACCTGCTACACACCAAGCTACACGCTAATCTACACACGAAACCTGCTACACACCAATCTACACGCTTTTCTACACACCAAACCAGCTACACACAAAGCTACACACCAAGCTAGACACCAAACCTGCTACACACCAATCTAGACACCAAACCTGCTACACACCAAGCAACACACCAAACCTGCTACACACCAATCTACACACCAAACCAGCTACACACCAAACCAGCTACACACCAAACCTGCTACACACCAAGCTACACACCAAACCTGCTACACAACAAGCTACACATTCAAAGACAGGGACCAGCCACCAACATTCAGTGAGTGCACAATGATGACCTGGGGGGAGGGGCAGCTGTAGATAAAATGCTGGACCCTCCTTTGTAAGAGTTGACTACCAGGTCCTTGACTACCAGGTCCTTGAGGACCAGGTCCTTGACTACCAGGTCCTTGAGGACCAGGTCTTTGACGACCAGGTCCTTGACGACCAGGTCCTTGACGACCGGGTCCTTGACGACCAGGACCTTGACGACCAGGTCCTTGACGACCAGGACCTTGACTACCAGGTCCTTGACGACCAGGACCTTGACGACCAGGTCCTTGAGGACCAGGTCCTTGAGGACCAGGTCCTTGAGCTGATTATTGCCAAATAATTTCTTCAGAAAATAAATGACTTGAGACAATTTTGGTGGTTGCATTGTTCATTTTGTAAAAATCTTTATTTTTGACAACATAGTTCCCAGTGTCGTACATCCTCAAATATTTACTCTTGTTTTCATGTTCACAGCTATTTTAACTGTCAACGGAAAGTTTAAATTTAAACATTGGGGGGTGGGGGGGTGGGGTGGCGGCTAAATGTTTAATTCCCTTATATTAGTTATATTAAATTGATTTGTTATCTTAATCGGTCATCCGTAACGACCATTTGTTTATAATTCTTTTACATGCCAGTTCAGTTCACTCGTTGACGCCGACCGTCCATGTTCACACCCCCTATCGTCACTGCGCCCGGTTTTAAAACCAGGGGAGATCATTCTGTTTCAGTCTGTAAATGTCGCGTTTAAAAATAATTACTACTTTTAGTTATGTCTCATTCTCATATATAAGGGATTTATAGTCAAAAACTTAGTTTTTACATCTATTTATTAGTTTCTGCCCGGTTGAAAAAATCCTAGCTTCGCTGAAGTTACCTCTTCATCTTGTCGAACAAACATTCAAAACAAGGAGACTTCTGCTGTACCAAGCCGAAATTTAAAAAAAAATATTTAAAAGAACGTGTATACAGAAGTGAGATCTCTTTTTCATGGTGGCCGGGGAGTATTTTAAAGACAAATTAAATAAGGTGGGGTGGGGTGGGGGCGGGGTTCGAATTCCAAGGACTCTAGCAGCTTGACTCAGGTCATTGGTTTGTTACTTAAGACAAAATATCAACTTCCGCCTGCATCCATCTCCCTCCCCCCTCTTGCTTACACGCACACACCAACTGGAGCTCCCCCCCCCCATCTCCCCACCCAACGCATGAGAGGTCGCAATGTGAATTTGTTGAAAGGATTACAGGTCTATTGATCTGTGTACAGTTAAGTTAGAGCAAAGCTGCCTGTTGTTTCTGTCACACACGGACACACACACAAACACGCTTTTGCACGCAGAAGCACACAGAAATGGTCTCATCTTGTGTCACAAAGTAATTGATTCAGTGAGACAGTTGGTAAGCGAGAAATTTGGTTAATGAGATGTGTTTCACCAGATGAATGTGTCGTTATACCTTTCTTTAGGTCAGTTACTTCTATGTGAAAAAATTCATTACATTTTTGCTGAGTTAGTTGGAATATCATTGAACTTAAGTAACATTGTAGCATTCAATCATCGGATTTGTTTACACCTGTATGACTTATGTACACCTGCAGTTGTTTATTTGAAACTCTCTTACTTGTGGCATTATTGAAATTGTGACTAACAGTTGTAAGTGTTTAGTAATAGAAAGTTGTAAGTGTTTAGTAATAGAAAGTTGTAAGTGTTAAGTAACAAACAGTTGTAAGTGTTTAGTGTGATGGTTGCTACTATGTGTGTTATGGTACTAATGTGTGTGTAATGCAGGGGCGGATTAAGACTGCACGGGGCCCCTGGCTGCAATTCAAACTAGGGCCCAGTCCAGCCAGCGTCAATTTAAATAAAATGATTGCTAGCAGCTAATAGAAGACAGTAACTTTTAAGGCAGAGTTTAATAAGACAAAAAATTAAATAGAAGTCAATTTAATTCATATACAGTTATATGAATCCAAAATTCATTAAATTGCAAACTTTTCTCATGGTGAAGTTATAAATCAAGTCAGTAAAGCTAAGTGAGCTTTCAAGTTCCTTTTTCAATGCTCATTAGCGAGATCATATTCAGTCTTTGTTGTCCCGTGCAACTATTCAGTCTTTGTTGTCCCGTGCAACTATTCAGTCTTTGTTGTCCCGTGCAACTATTCAGTCTTTGTTGTCCCGTGCAACTATTCAGTCTTTGTTGTCCCGTGCAACTATTCAGTCTTTGTTGTCCCGTGCAACTATTCAGTCTTTGTTGTCCCGTGCAACTATTCAGTCTTTGTTGTCCCGTGCAACTATTCAGTCTTTGTTGTCCCGTGCAACTATTCAGTCTTTGTTGTCCCGTGCAACTATTCAGTCTTTGTTGTCCCGTGCGACTTCTAACTTCATTTTTTATTATATTCAATTTTGAAAATGATTGCTCTCCGCTGCAGTTTGATGTCATCATTGAGAGATATATGCGAAGTGCGATGTGTACATTAGGAAAGGACTGTGTACAATTTTGCACATTCAGAAACAACAACATTTTTAGTTCTTTAGTTTTGTTTTGAGTTTCGCAGTGTGCTACTTCATGTTCCTGAGCATGAAGCTCGAACAAAAACTTTTTTGACGCGTTCTGAAAATTAGACTAATTCTGAATATTACGGGTCTTCAAAATCACTTGAATATTCTTACAATAACTCCGCTGTAGCCCATGGGATGGCGTCATTGCTGAGCTCAGTTAAGTTTTTACGAAAGCAAAATTTCTCATGGATGTCTTTATATGTGTCAAACCGATGTTGTAGGGATGAAGAAAGTTTGTCAATGATTACCAGAAATACCCAACCTTGAATTTTTGTCCCTGGGAAAATACTATTTCGGCTGATGGCCCTTCATCAAAATGACACTTTCTCTTTTTTGATCGTATTGAAGATTGTTTATACTCTCTCTCCATGGACTTGTCCTTTTTCTTCATAGGAATCAAATTCAGAACGCTGTCTTTTAACAAACTCAAGAAGAGATTTCAACAAGTGCATGGCTGAATTCAAAGATAGTTCTCGCCCTTGAAGGGATACATTTGTTTTCTAAAATCTTTTAAAATTGTGTCCCAAATTTCATGTAAAATAGCAACTTCCAGATGTTTAAGTTCCTTCCAAAATCCTTCTGCTTCAAATCGACTGTCACGCGACTGAATTTCGTCAACTGCCAATTCTTTGAGTGCTGCCATATTCTCATGTTATGATTTATTAACAGACCTTACAGCATCATGTCGAGCTGACCATCTTGTGTCAGACAAGGCTTTGTTAACAGGTAACCCTTTCAGGTGTTTTGAAGCACCTGACAACGATGAGTAGATGCAACAAGCCAGCTATAAAGATTCTGTACAAGGCAAACAAATCTGGCTGCAGCAGGACAATCTTCTGCTGCACTTTTACCAACCAAATTAAGGGAATGAGCTGTGCTCGGAACACAGTGAGCAACACTGCAAGTCTCACAAAGGATAGCTTGGACTCCGCTATACTTCCCACTCATATTTGCAGCGCTGTCGTATGACTGTCCACGTCAATCTTGAATTTTAATATTATTTTCTTCCATACAATTAATAATAATTTGGGCAATTTCCGATCCAGTGTGTGAATACATTGCTATGAACTAAATGAATTACTCAACAGGGCCAGATTGTGCAACATATCGGGTGATCAATGTTAACTAGTCCACATGCATAAGACTGGCGCGGAGTCTACAGATATCGAGATGTACTTTGCAGATTTTATTTCAGCAACAATAGCAGACAATACCTTTTGACTCATCTGTTCAATCAACTCTTCACGGTTAGTTAATGAAATGTAAGAAATAATGTTTTCACGTCCTTTATTTCCTATGTTGGCAGATATGTTCAGCAAGAAATGTGTCAAACTGACTCAGTAGTTTCAGTACAAACTGACTCAGTAGTTTCAGTACAAACTGACTCAGTAGTTTCAGTACAAACTGACTCAGTAGTTTCAGTACAAACTGACTCAGTAGTTTCAGTACAAACTGACTCAGTAGTTCCAGTACAAACTGACTCAGTAGTTCCAGTGCAAACTGACTCAGTAGTTTCAGTACAAACTGACTCAGTAGTTTCAGTACAAACTGACTCAGTAGTTTCAGTACAAACTGACTCAGTAGTTTCAGTACAAACTGACTCAGTAGTTTCAGTACAAACTGACTCAGTAGTTTCAGTACAAACTGACTCAGTAGTTTCAGTACAAACTGACTCAGTAGTTTCAGTACAAACTGACTCAGTAGTTTCAGTACAAACTGACTCAGTAGTTTCAGTACAAACTGACTCAGTAGTTTCAGTACAAACTGACTCAGTAGTTTCAGTACAAACTGACTCAGTAGTTTCAGTATAAACTGACTCAGTAGTTTCAGTACAAACTGACTCAGTAGTTTCAGTACAAACTGACTCAGTAGTTTCAGTACAAACTGACTCAGTAGTTCCAGTACAAACTGACTCAGTAGTTTCAGTACAAACTGACTCAGTAGTTTCAGTATAAACTGACTCAGTAGTTTCAGTACAAACTGACTCAGTAGTTTCAGTACAAACTGACTCAGTAGTTTCAGTACAAACTGACTCAGTAGTTTCAGTACAAACTGACTCAGTAGTTTCAGTACAAACTGACTCAGTAGTTTCAGTACAAACTGACTCAGTAGTTTCAGTACAAACTGACTCAGTAGTTTCAGTACAAACTGACTCAGTAGTTTCAGTACAAACTGACTCAGTAGTTTCAGTATAAACTGACTCAGTAGTTTCAGTACAAACTGACTCAGTAGTTTCAGTACAAACTGACTCAGTAGTTTCAGTACAAACTGACTCAGTAGTTTCAGTACAAACTGACTCAGTAGCTTCAGTACAAACTGACTCAGTAGTTTCAGTACAAACTGACTCAGTAGTTTCAGTACAAACTGACTCAGTAGTTTCAGTATTCCAAGGTAGTTAACAACGCTCGATGATCTTAACAGTTCACTCTCGCCACGGAATGCAAGGCCACCAATACAGAGAATTTGTATAATGCTTACTATCCTTATAAGAACTTTTTTGACACTAAAAGTTTCGTATTCGCAAATTTTAAAAACTAATAAGTTAAATAAGAATTTGTTTGATTTTTTTTCTTCTCATTAGCTAGGTTTCCTCTTTCCTTCAAAATAGTTTTTAGATATTATCATTAAAGACGATTTCTGGTATTTCACACTCTTCGACATTTACTCATAATAAACAGATGATATTTTAAAAATTTATTTATGATATTTTCAGGGATTCATGCAAACATTAGCTCACCTTTATTATACAATATAATAAATTTGGGGGCCCTTAAATCATTGGGGCCCCTGGCTTTAGCCCGTTCAGCCCCCATCTTAATCCGCCATAGGTGTAATGGTACTAATATATGTTTAATGGTAACACTGCTTGTATGATGGTGATACTACTATGTGAGATGTTTGCTACTGCATGTGAGATGGTTGCTACTGTGTGTGACAGTACTAATGCGTGTGTAATGGTTACAACTGTGTGTGATGGTACTACTGCGTGTGTGATGATGCTACTGAGTGTGTGATGGTACTACTGCTTGTGTGATGGTAATACTGCTTGTGTTATGGTACTACTGTGTGTGTGATGGTTTCTTCTGTGTGCGCGATGGTTCCTACTGTGTGTGATGGTACTACTGCGTGTGTGATGATATTACTGCATGTGTGTTGTTACAACTGTGTGTGTGTTGGTACTACTGTGTGTGTTTTGGTACTACTGCGTGTGTGTTGGTACTATTGTGTGTGTGTTGGTACTACTGTGTGTGTGTTGGTATTGCTGTGTGTTGGTACTACTGCGTGTGTGTTGGTACTACTTTGTGTGTGTGTTGGTACTATTTTGTGTGTGTTGGTACTATTGTGTGTGTGTTGGTACTACTGTGTGTGTGTGTTGGTACTTTTGTGTGTGTGTTGGTACTTTTGTGTGTGTGTTGGTACTACTGCGTTTGTGTTGGTACTACTGCCTATGTGTTGCTACTACTGTGTAGTGTGGTACTACTGTGTGTGTTGGTACTACTGTGTGTGTTGGTACTACTGTGTGTGTGTTGGTACTACTGTGTGTGTGTTGGTACTACTGTGTATGTGTTTTGGTACTACTGTGTATGTGTGTTGTACTGTGTGTGTGTGTTGGTACTACTATGTGTGTGTTGGTACTACTGTGTGTGTGTGTGTGTTGGCACTACTGTTTGTAATGGTATTCCTGTATGTGTGATGGATGCTACTGCATGTGTGATGGTTAAGATAAAACTAACTAGTGTTACATTTCTGATGTATTCTATAACTGGTTATTGTAACAAGAATGGCTAAGCCATCTAAACATGTATCAGGACCTTAGAAAATGTGATATTGATATAAAATCTGTTCTTGTCCTCTGAATATTCTCAGAATTTGTTTCCACACGTCAAACTTACATGACGTCATCAGTTTCATTATTTACTTCCAGGTCTGTGTAGAGTTATCTACTCCATCAAGCCAGGAGTTCTGTCCCTTGAAAATTTCACACAGTTTGCGGCAGGCAGTGCTTGAGTTTTTCAAGATAGTTCAAGTGCACTTGTAAGTGCAGAACAGAACAGCAGATCTATAACGCAATAGACTCAGTCGACTCATTAGACTCATAGAATCCTGTAGACTCATAGGCTATGGCTGACATCAGAAAGTCGTCAATGAGGAGGCGGTCCAGTAAAGGGACACAACTGGTCACTCACAATGTCAAGTGCGTTGTCCTTGGTGACGGTGATGTTGGGAAGTCCTCTATGTTGTTGACATTCCTGATTGGTCGATTTCCTTTGGAATGTCCACCAGGCCCTATGGATGGTCATGCTGGTAAGTAACACTGACCATTCAATGGTGGATGGGCAAGTAGATCTGACCAGTCAATGGTGGCTGGGCAAGTAGAACTGACCAGTCAATGGTTGCTGGGCAAGTAAAACTGACCATTCAATGGTGGCTGGGCAAGTAGAACTGACCATTCAATGGTGGCTGGGCAAGTAGAATTGACCAGTCAATGGTGCCTTGGCAAGTAGAACTGACCATTCAATGGTAGCTGGGCAAGTAGAACTGACCAGTCAATGGTTGCTGGGCAATTAGAACTGACCAATCAATGGTAGCTGGGCAAGTAGAACTGACCGGTCAATGGTAGCTGGGCAAGTAGAACTGACCAGTCAATGGTAGCTGGGCAAGTAGAACTGACCAGTCCATGGTAGCTGGGCAAGTAGAACTGACCAGTCAATGGTAGCTGGAAAAGTAGAACTGACCAATCAATGGTAGCTGGGCAAGTAAAACTGACCAGTCCGTGGTTGCTGGGGAAGGAGAACTGACCAGTCAATGGTAGCTGGGCAAGTAGAACTGACCAGTCAATGGTAGCTGGGCAGGTGGAACTGACCAGTCAATGGTAGCTGGGCAAGTAGAACTGACCAGTCCATGGTTGCTGGGCAAGTAGAACTGACCAGTCAATGGTAGCTGGGCAAGAAGAACTGACCAGTCAATGGTAGCTGGGTAAGTAGAACTGACCAGTCAATGGTAGCTGGGCAAGTAGAACTGACCATTCAATGGTGGCTAGGCAAGTAGAACTGACCATTCAATGGTGGCTGGGCAAGTAGAACTGACCATTCATTGGTGGCTGGGCAAGTAGAACTGACCAGTCAATGGTGGCAGGGCAAGTAGAACTGACCAGTCAATGGTAGCTGGGCAAGTAAAACTGACCAGTCAATGGTTGCTGGGAAAGTAGAACTGACCAATCAATGGTAGCTGGGCAAGTAGAACTGACCGGTCAATGGTAGCTGGGCAAGTAGAACTGACCAGTCAATGGTAGCTGGGCAAGTAGAACTGACCAGTCCATGGTAGCTGGGCAAGTAGAACTGACCAGTCAATGGTAGCTGGAAAAGTAGAACTGACCAATCAATGGTAGCTGGGCAAGTAAAACTGACCAGTCCATGGTTGCTGGGGAAGGAGAACTGACCAGTCAATGGTAGCTGGGCAAGTAGAACTGACCAGTCAATGGTAGCTGGGCAAGTAGAACTGACCAGTCAATGGTAGCTGGGCAAGTAGACTTGACCAGTCAATGGTAGCTGGGCAAGTAGAACTGTCCAGTCCATGGTTGCTGGGCAAGTAGAACTGACCAGTCAATGGTAGCTGGGCAAGAAGAACTGACCAGTCAATGGTAGCTGGGCAAGTAGAACTGACCAGTCAATGGTAGCCGGGCAAGTAGAACTGACCATTCAATGGTGGCTGGGCAAGTAGAACTGACCAGTCAATGGTGGCTGGGCAAGTAGAACTGACCAGTCAATGGTAGCTGGGCAAGTAAAACTGACCAGTCAATTGTTGCTGGGCAAGTAGAACTGACCAATCAATGGTAGCTGGGCAAGTAGAACTGACCAGTCAATGGTTGCTGGGCAAGTAGAACTGACCATTCAATGGTGGCTGGGCAAGTAGAACTGACCATTCAATGGTAGCTGTCTCCAGTTGTGTTAACAAATTTTAAGTTAATTTTTTATAGAATGGTTTTACTTCCTTGCGGCACTTAGTCAGAACCTTTAACTTAGTCAGAACCTTTAACTTAGTCAGAACCTTTAACTTAGTCAGAACCTTTAACTTAGTCAGAACCTTTAACTTAGTCAGAACCTTTAACTTAGTCAGAACCTTTAACTTAGTCAGAACCTTTAACTTAGTCAGAACCTTTAACTTAGTCAGAACCTTTAACTTAGTCAGAACCTTTAACTTAGTCAGAACCTTTAACTTAGTCAGAACCTTTAACTTAGTCAGAACCTTTAACTTAGTCAGAACCTTTAACTTAGTCAGAACCTTTATTACTGCATTATAGCATTTTACCTTGTTTTCGTTTGAAATATTTGTTTTAGAGTTTTACCATTAGACCACAATGAAATATTTGTTCTAGTGTTTGACAATTTGATAATTCTTTGAAATATTTGTTCTAGAGTTTGACCACTTGACCACTACACCTGCCACTCTGGTACATGAGAATATTGAGGTAAAGATGACTTTGGTGGACACCTATGGCCAGGTAAATGTTCTTAGGCACAGTTCAAGGCAATGTAATAGTGCATGCCAGATAGTTATGTATGCCAGATATTTCTATATGTCAGATAGTTATGTATCCCAGATAGTTTTGTATGCCAGATAGTCCTGTATGTCATTTAGTACTGTATGTCAGATAGTTATGTATTTCAGATAGTCCTGTGTGCCAGATATTTCTCTATGCCAGATAGTTCTGTATGCCAGATAGTGCTATTTATCAGACAGTCCTTTATGCCAGATAGTACTGGGTGTAAGATGCATTATTTGAAGCTCATTTCCTATTTACAAGTCATTTCAAGTTGACCAGATGTTGGTCAATGGGCAGCTTAGCCGGTTAACTGAGGAACTAACTGCAATCTTCTGTCCAAACATGTTCATTAGTGTATTGGTATGAACTCATGATAATGTATAAATTGTCATGATTGTTTGTATATGATTGTATCTTCTGTATAAAAGGAGCGTCTGTAAACAGATAAGGTATCTTATCTTATCTTATCTGTTACAGACGCTCCTTCTACACAGAAGATTATTGCATCCTACGCTTATCTATGGTTTGTGTTTAGTCCTGCATTTTTATTAGAAATTTAAATGTTGATAAAGTGTTGGCTTTCCTGGTTTCTTCAGGCAACCCATTCCACGCCCGAAATCCGGACGGGAAGAACAAAAATTTGTATGTGATTGTTCTTACGTACGGTATAAGAAAGGTATTTTTATCCTTATGTCTATCTGAGGGATGTATTAAGTTATCTTTGTGTTGTATTTCCAATTTAGAATTAATTGCTTTATGTATGATTACTACTTTAATCTTGGTTCTTCTATCCTCTCGTGTTTCAAGGTTTAATGATTTAACTAATGGTGTTATTCTTGTCAGTTTTGAATATTCTCCAGTAATGAATCTGGCAGCTCTTTTTTGAATTTGTTCTAGTTTATCAATGTTTTCTTTGGTGGATGGGTCCCATACAGAAGATGCATATACTAGTATAGGTTTCACCAAAGTGAGGTAGCATTTTAGTTTTATATCTCTATTACATTTGTTAAAGTTTCTTATTATAAAGCCTAAGGTTTTGTTTGATTTTTTAATAACTTCATTGACATGGGGATTCCATGATAGTTTCTCATTTATTATAACTCCTAATTATTTTGCATCTTTAGTTTGGGTCAGTTCTTTTCCATGAATGAAATATTTTGAATTTATTTGTTTCTTTTCCTTTGTTACTCTTAACAGTTGACACTTTTCTGGGTGGAAATACATGCTCCAGTTTGTTTCCCATTTGATCAATTCATCTAAGTCTTTTGTTAAAATTTTGCTATCTTGTTCTGATTTAATTGTTCTGTGGATTATACAGTCATCAGCAAATAACCTAACTTTTGTTACTGTTGAGATGTTGTTGGGTAAATCATTTATATAAATTAAAAAGAGCAAGGGACCTAGCACAGTTCCTTGTGGAACTCCTGAGTTAACCTTTATTGGTGCAGATTAATTATTACAGTTTGCTCCCTACCCAAAAGGAAGTCTTGGATCCAGTGATGTATGGGACCTGAGATTCCAAAGTAGTTAAGTTTTTTAAGTAATCTAAGGTGGTGAACTTTGTCAAATGCTTTTAAGAAGTCTTGTAATATTGTATCTATTTGATCATTTTTGTCTAAGCCTTTTGATAGATCATCTATTAAACCTATTAATTGTGTTTCACATGATCTGTTTTTTCTAAAGCCGTGTTGATGTGGCCATAGGGCATTATATTTGTCTAGGTGGTTAACCATTTTACTATATATTATGTGTTCTAGTAATTTACAGGTGATACTAGTAAGTTATACAGGTCTGTAATTACCAGGGTCTGATTTATCACCTTTCTTAAAGAGTGGAATTACGTTAGCTAATTTGCAATCCTGTGGCACTTTACCCTGGTTTGTCATGATTGTTTGTATATGATTGTACAACAAGCATTAAAGCAGAATATCGTTTCTTTCCTTGGCTTCACGGTATCAAGAACACAGCACAGGAGCAGATAATTCCTGCCAAAAGACAATCTTTTACTGAAATGTATGTGTGCATAAAGCAAAGAGTGTAAATTATGGATGTGTGCATATGGACATAATTGTGTATACATAGCCACAATTGTGTGTATATGGACATGATTGTATGTACATGGCCATGATTGTGTATATATGGCTGATCATGTGTTTATTGACATTGTATATGAATGTAATTTGTTTGGAGTCTGTTTGTCAGAAACTTTGAATTTTGAATACCCAGAAGTTCAGTGATAGAAAGTTAAAATATTAATTTACTATTTCAATTATTTCTCTGTCAACTTTTGTTTAAAGAGTCTTGTGCTAAAATGTTGTGGTGTAAATTCTTTTTTAAAAAGTCTTTTACTAATTTCCTGTAAATTACTAGAACACATAATATATAGTAGAATAGTTAACCACCTTGACAAATATAATGCCCTATGGCCACATCAACACGGCTTTAGAAAAAACAGATCATGTGAAACACAATTAATAGGTTTAATAGATGAACTATCAAAAGGCTTAGACAAAAATGATCAAATAGATACAATATTACTAGACTTCTCAAAAGCATTTGACAAAGTTCACCGCCTTAGTTTACTTAAAAAACTTAACTACTTTGGAATCTCAGGTTCCTTACATCACTGGATCCAAGACTTCCTTTTGGGCAGGGAGCAAACTGTAATAATTAATGGATCTAAATCTGCACCAATAAAGGTTAATTCAGGAGTTCCACAAGGAACTGTGCTAGGTCCCTTACTCTTTTTAATATATATAAATGATTTACCCAACAACATCTCAACAGGAACAAAAGTTAGGTTATTTGCTGAAGATTGTATAATCTATAGAACAATTAAATCAGAACAAGATAGCAAAATTTTACAAAAAGACCTAGATGAATTGATAAAATGGGAAACTAACTGGAGTATGAGTTTCCACCC
This sequence comes from Ampullaceana balthica, assembly GCA_944989445.1. Lineage (NCBI taxonomy): Eukaryota > Metazoa > Mollusca > Gastropoda > Lymnaeidae > Ampullaceana > Ampullaceana balthica. The sequence continues at coordinate 13,458 of CALYLW010001400.1, read as the reverse complement.
AGAAAAGTGTCAACTGTTAATTAAGAGTAACAAAGAAAGAAACAAATAAATTCAAAATATTTCATTCATGGAAAGGAACTAACCCAAATTAAAGATGCAAAATACTTAGGAGTCATAATAAATGAGAAATTATCATGGAATCCCCATGTCAATGAAGTTATTAAAAAATCAAACAAAACCTTAGGCTTTATAAAAAGAAACCTTTACAAATGTAATAAAGATATAAAACTAAAATGCTATCTCACTTTGGTGAGACCTGTAACCTGTACTAGAATATGCATCTTCTGTATGGGACCCATCCACCAAAGAAAACATTGATAAACTAGAACAAATCCAAAAAAGAGCTGCCAGATTCATTACTGGAGAATATTCAAAATTGACTAGAATAACACCATTAGTTAAATCATTAAACCTTGAAACACTAGAGGATAGAAGAACCAAGAGTAAAGTAGTAATCATACATAAAGCAATTAACTCTTAATTGGAAATACAACACAAAGATAACTTAATACAACCCTCACATAGACATAAGCATAAAAACACCTTTCTTATCCCATATGCAAGAACAAACTCATACAAATTTTCATTCTTCCCGTCCGGAATTCGGGCGTGGAATGGGTTGCCTGAAGAAACCAGGAAAGCCAACACTTTATCAACATTTAAATCTCTAATAAAAATGCAGGACTAAACACAAACCATAGATAAGCGTAGGACGCAATAATCTTCTGTATAGATGGAGCGTCTGAAACAGATAAGATAAGACTAATGTATTATGGTGTAAATTCTTGTGGTAAGAATCTTGTGCTAAGGAATTACAGTGTAAATTCTTGTTTAAAAAATCTTGTGCTTAAGTATTGTGGTGTAAATTTTTGTTTAAAGAGTCTTATGCTACAGAATTGTGGTGTAAATTCTAATGTAAAAGTTTTGTGGTGTAAATTTTTGTGTTAAGAGTTTTTGTTAAAGAAATCTGGTGTAAATTGTTGTTTATTTTTTTGTAATGTCTTGTTGTAAGTTTTGCAGTGTTTTGCTTGGATTTGTTTTCATTCAATGTGCAAGAGTTTCTTATCTGTTCAATGTGCAAGAGTTTCTTATCTGTTCAATGTGCAAGAGTTTCTTATCTGTTCAATGTGCAAGAGTTTCTTATCTGTTCAATGTGCAAGAGTTTCTTATCTGTTCAATGTGCAAGAGTTTCTTATCTGTTCAATGTGCAAGAGTTTCTTATCTGTTCAATGTGCAAGAGTTTCTTATCTGTTCAATGTGCAAGAGTTTCTTATCTGTTCAATGTGCAAGAGTTTCTTATCTGTTCAATGTGCAAGAGTTTCTTATCTGTTCAATGTGCAAGAGTTTCTTATCTGTTCAATGTGCAAGAGTTTCTTATCTGTTCAATGTGCAAGAGTTTCTTATCTGTTCAATGTGCAAGAGTTTCTTATCTGTTCAATGTGCAAGAGTTTCTTATCTGTTCAATGTGCAAGAGTTTCTTATCTGTTCCAGGATGAATATGAGAAGCTCAGAGAAAAAGTTTGCAAATCTGCTGATGTTTATTTATTGTGCTTTGATGTCAGTAAACCTGCCACATTGGAGCGGCTACGTCACACCTGGTTGCCAGGTAAATTAAATAAATTCCAAGTTGTGGGCACTCAAGTTTATTATGGCGAATGTAATGATGACACCCCACAACTACAATAATGGTTTAGCTACACACAAGGTTATGATGACATCCCACAACTACAATAATGGTTTAGCTACACACAAGGTTATGATGACATCCCACAACTACAATAATGGTTTAGCTACACACAAGGTTATGATGACATCCCACAACTACAATAACGATTTAGCTACACACAAGGTTATGATGACATCCCACAACTACAATAACGATTTAGCTACACACAAGGTTATGATGACACCCCACAACTACAATAACGATTTAGCTACACACAAGGTTATGATGACACCCCACAACTACAATAACGATTTAGCTACACACAAGGTTATGATGACACCCCACAACTACAATAACGGTTTAGCTACACACAAGGTTATGATGACATCCCACAACTACAATAACGGTTTAGCTACACACAAGGTTATGATGACATCCCACAACTACAATAACGGTTTAGCTACACACAAGGTTATGATGACATCCCACAACTACAATAACGATTTAGCTACACACAAGGTTATGATGACATCCCACAGCTACAATAACGGTTTAGCTACACACAAGGTTATGATGACATCCCACAACTACAATAACGGTTTAGCTACACACAAGGTTATGATGACATCCCACAACTACAATAACGGTTTAGCTACACACAAGGTTATGATGACATCCCACAACTACAATAACGGTTTAGCTACACACAAGGTTATGATGACATCCCACAACTACAATAACGGTTTAGCTACACACAAGGTTATGATGACATCCCACAACTACAATAACGGTTTAGCTACACACAAGGTTATGATGACACCCCACAACTACAATAACGGTTTAGCTACACACAAGGTTATGATGACATCCCACAACTACAATAACGGTTTAGCTACACACAAGGTTATGATGACATCCCACAACTACAATAACGGTTTAGCTACACACAAGGTTATGATGACACCCCACAACTACAATAACGGTTTAGCTACACACAAGGTTATGATGACATCCCACAACTACAATAACGGTTTAGCTACACACAAGGTTATGATGACATCCCACAACTACAATAACGGTTTAGCTACACACAAGGTTATGATGACATCCCACAACTACAATAACGGTTTAGCTACACACAAGGTTATGATGACATCCCACAACTACAATAACGGTTTAGCTACACACAAGGTTATGATAACATCCCACAACTACAATAACGGTTTAGCTACACACAAGGTTATGATGACATCCCACAACTACAATAACGGTTTAGCTACACACAAGGTTATGATGACATCCCACAACTACAATAACGGTTTAGCTACACACAAGGTTATGATGACATCCCACAACTACAATAACGGTTTAGCTACACACAAGGTTATGATGACATCCCACAACTACAATAACGGTTTAGCTACACACAAGGTTATGATGACATCCCACAACTACAATAACGGTTTAGCTACTCACAAGGTTATGATGACATCCCACAAACTACAATAACGGTTTAGCTACACACAAGGTTATGATGACATCCCACAACTACAATAACGGTTTAGCTACACACAAGGTTATGATGACATCCCACAACTACAATAACGGTTTAGCTACACACAAGGTTATGATGACATCCCACAACTACAATAACGGTTTAGCTACACACAAGGTTATGATGACATCCCACAACTACAATAACGGTTTAGCTACACACAAGGTTATGATGACATCCCACAACTACAATAACGGTTTAGCTACACACAAGGTTATGATGACATCCCACAACTACAATAACGGTTTAGCTACACACAAGGTTATGATGACATCCCACAACTACAATAACGGTTTAGCTACACACAAGGTTATGATGACATCCCACAACTACAATAACGGTTTAGCTACACACAAGGTTATGATGACATCCCACAACTACAATAACGGTTTAGCTACACACAAGGTTATGATGACATCCCACAACTACAATAACGGTTTAGCTACACACAAGGTTATGATGACATCCCACAACTACAATAACGGTTTAGCTACACACAAGGTTATGATGACATCCCACAACTACAATAATGGTTTAGCTACACACAAGGTTATGATGACATCCCACAACTACAATAACGGTTTAGCTACACACAAGGTTATGATGACATCCCACAACTACAATAACGGTTTAGCTACACACAAGGTTATGATGACATCCCACAACTACAATAACGGTTTAGCTACACACAAGGTTATGATGACATCCCACAACTACAATAACGGTTTAGCTACACACAAGGTTATGATGACATCCCACAACTACAATAACGGTTTAGCTACACACAAGGTTATGATGACATCCCACAACTACAATAACGGTTTAGCTACACACAAGGTTATGATGACATCCCACAACTACAATAACGGTTTAGCTACACACAAGGTTATGATGACATCCCACAACTACAATAACGGTTTAGCTACACACAAGGTTATGATGACATCCCACAACTACAATAACGGTTTAGCTACACACAAGGTTATGATGACATCCCACAACTACAATAACGGTTTAGCTACACACAAGGTTATGATGACATCCCACAACTACAATAACGGTTTAGCTACACACAAGGTTATGATGACATCCCACAACTACAATAACGATTTAGCTACACACAAGGTTATGATGACATCCCCACAACTACAATAACGATTTAGCTACACACAAGGTTATGATGACATCCCCACAACTACAATAACGATTTAGCTACACACAAGGTTATGATGACATCCCACAACTACAATAACGGTTTAGCTACACACAAGGTTATGATGACATCCCACAACTACAATAACGGTTTAGCTACACACAAGGTTATGATGACATCCCACAACTACAATAACGGTTTAGCTACACACAAGGTTATGATGACATCCCACAACTACAATAACGGTTTAGCTACACACAAGGTTATGATGACATCCCACAACTACAATAACGGTTTAGCTACACACAAGGTTATGATGACATCCCACAACTACAATAACGGTTTAGCTACACACAAGGTTATGATGACATCCCACAACTACAATAACGGTTTAGCTACACACAAGGTTATGATGACATCCCACAACTACAATAACGGTTTAGCTACACACAAGGTTATGATGACATCCCACAACTACAATAACGGTTTAGCTACACACAAGGTTATGATGACATCCCACAACTACAATAACGGTTTAGCTACACACAAGGTTATGATGACATCCCACAACTACAATAACGGTTTAGCTACACACAAGGTTATGATGACATCCCACAACTACAATAACGGTTTAGCTACACACAAGGTTATGATGACATCCCACAACTACAATAACGGTTTAGCTACACACAAGGTTATGATGACATCCCACAACTACAATAACGGTTTAGCTACACACAAGGTTATGATGACATCCCACAACTACAATAACGGTTTAGCTACACACAAGGTTATGATGACATCCCACAACTACAATAACGGTTTAGCTACACACAAGGTTATGATGACATCCCACAACTACAATAACGGTTTAGCTACACACAAGGTTATGATGACATCCCACAACTACAATAACGGTTTAGCTACACACAAGGTTATGATGACATCCCACAACTACAATAACGGTTTAGCTACACACAAGGTTATGATGACATCCCACAACTACAATAACGGTTTAGCTACACACAAGGTTATGATGACATCCCACAACTACAATAACGGTTTAGCTACACACAAGGTTATGATGACATCCCACAACTACAATAACGGTTTAGCTACACACAAGGTTATGATGACATCCCACAACTACAATAACGGTTTAGCTACACACAAGGTTATGATGACATCCCACAACTACAATAACGGTTTAGCTACACACAAGGTTATGATGACATCCCACAACTACAATAACGGTTTAGCTACACACAAGGTTATGATGACATCCCACAACTACAATAACGGTTTAGCTACACACAAGGTTATGATGACATCCCACAACTACAATAACGGTTTAGCTACACACAAGGTTATGATGACATCCCACAACTACAATAACGGTTTAGCTACACACAAGGTTATGATGACATCCCACAACTACAATAACGGTTTAGCTACACACAAGGTTATGATGACATCCCACAACTACAATAACGGTTTAGCTACACACAAGGTTATGATGACATCCCACAACTACAATAACGGTTTAGCTACACACAAGGTTATGATGACATCCCACAACTACAATAACGGTTTAGCTACACACAAGGTTATGATGACATCCCACAACTACAATAACGGTTTAGCTACACACAAGGTTATGATGACATCCCACAACTACAATAACGGTTTAGCTACACACAAGGTTATGATGACATCCCACAACTACAATAACGGTTTAGCTACACACAAGGTTATGATGACATCCCACAACTACAATAACGGTTTAGCTACACACAAGGTTATGATGACATCCCACAACTACAATAACGGTTTAGCTACACACAAGGTTATGATGACATCCCACAACTACAATAACGGTTTAGCTACACACAAGGTTATGATGACATCCCACAACTACAATAACGGTTTAGCTACACACAAGGTTATGATGACATCCCACAACTACAATAACGGTTTAGCTACACACAAGGTTATGATGACATCCCACAACTACAATAACGGTTTAGCTACACACAAGGTTATGATGACATCCCACAACTACAATAACGGTTTAGCTACACACAAGGTTATGATGACATCCCACAACTACAATAACGGTTTAGCTACACACAAGGTTATGATGACATCCCACAACTACAATAACGGTTTAGCTACACACAAGGTTATGATGACATCCCACAACTACAATAACGGTTTAGCTACACACAAGGTTATGATGACATCCCACAACTACAATAACGGTTTAGCTACACACAAGGTTATGATGACATCCCACAACTACAATAACGGTTTAGCTACACACAAGGTTATGATGACATCCCACAACTACAATAACGGTTTAGCTACACACAAGGTTATGATGACATCCCACAACTACAATAACGGTTTAGCTACACACAAGGTTATGATGACATCCCACAACTACAATAACGGTTTAGCTACACACAAGGTTATGATGACATCCCACAACTACAATAACGGTTTAGCTACACACAAGGTTATGATGACATCCCACAACTACAATAACGGTTTAGCTACACACAAGGTTATGATGACATCCCACAACTACAATAACGGTTTAGCTACACACAAGGTTATGATGACATCCCACAACTACAATAACGGTTTAGCTACACACAAGGTTATGATGACATCCCACAACTACAATAACGGTTTAGCTACACACAAGGTTATGATGACATCCCACAACTACAATAACGGTTTAGCTACACACAAGGTTATGATGACATCCCACAACTACAATAACGGTTTAGCTACACACAAGGTTATGATGACATCCCACAACTACAATAACGGTTTAGCTACACACAAGGTTATGATGACATCCCACAACTACAATAACGGTTTAGCTACACACAAGGTTATGATGACATCCCACAACTACAATAACGGTTTAGCTACACACAAGGTTATGATGACATCCCACAACTACAATAACGGTTTAGCTACACACAAGGTTATGATGACATCCCACAACTACAATAACGGTTTAGCTACACACAAGGTTATGATGACATCCCACAACTACAATAACGGTTTAGCTACACACAAGGTTATGATGACATCCCACAACTACAATAACGGTTTAGCTACACACAAGGTTATGATGACATCCCACAACTACAATAACGGTTTAGCTACACACAAGGTTATGATGACATCCCACAACTACAATAACGGTTTAGCTACACACAAGGTTATGATGACATCCCACAACTACAATAACGGTTTAGCTACACACAAGGTTATGATGACATCCCACAACTACAATAACGGTTTAGCTACACACAAGGTTATGATGACATCCCACAACTACAATAACGGTTTAGCTACACACAAGGTTATGATGACATCCCACAACTACAATAACGGTTTAGCTACACACAAGGTTATGATGACATCCCACAACTACAATAACGGTTTAGCTACACACAAGGTTATGATGACATCCCACAACTACAATAACGGTTTAGCTACACACAAGGTTATGATGACATCCCACAACTACAATAACGGTTTAGCTACACACAAGGTTATGATGACATCCCACAACTACAATAACGGTTTTAGCTACACACAAGGTTATGATGACATCCCACAACTACAATAACGGTTTAGCTACACACAAGGTTATGATGACATCCCACAACTACAATAACGGTTTAGCTACACACAAGGTTATGATGACATCCCACAACTACAATAACGGTTTAGCTACACACAAGGTTATGATGACATCCCACAACTACAATAACGGTTTAGCTACACACAAGGTTATGATGACATCCCACAACTACAATAACGGTTTAGCTACACACAAGGTTATGATGACATCCCACAACTACAATAACGGTTTAGCTACACACAAGGTTATGATGACATCCCACAACTACAATAACGGTTTAGCTACACACAAGGTTATGATGACATCCCACAACTACAATAACGGTTTAGCTACACACAAGGTTATGATGACATCCCACAACTACAATAACGGTTTAGCTACACACAAGGTTATGATGACATCCCACAACTACAATAACGGTTTAGCTACACACAAGGTTATGATGACATCCCACAACTACAATAACGGTTTAGCTACACACAAGGTTATGATGACATCCCACAACTACAATAACGGTTTAGCTACACACAAGGTTATGATGACATCCCACAACTACAATAACGGTTTAGCTACACACAAGGTTATGATGACATCCCACAACTACAATAACGGTTTAGCTACACACAAGGTTATGATGACACCCCACAACTACAATAACGGTTTAGCTACACACAAGGTTATGATGACATCCCACAACTACAATAACGGTTTAGCTACACACAAGGTTATGATGACATCCCACAACTACAATAACGGTTTAGCTACACACAAGGTTATGATGACATCCCACAACTACAATAACGGTTTAGCTACACACAAGGTTATGATGACATCCCACAACTACAATAACGGTTTAGCTACACACAAGGTTATGATGACATCCCACAACTACAATAACGGTTTAGCTACACACAAGGTTATGATGACATCCCACAACTACAATAACGGTTTAGCTACACACAAGGTTATGATGACATCCCACAACTACAATAACGGTTTAGCTACACACAAGGTTATGATGACATCCCACAACTACAATAACGGTTTAGCTACACACAAGGTTATGATGACATCCCACAACTACAATAACGGTTTAGCTACACACAAGGTTATGATGACATCCCACAACTACAATAACGGTTTAGCTACACACAAGGTTATGATGACATCCCACAACTACAATAACGGTTTAGCTACACACAAGGTTATGATGACATCCCACAACTACAATAACGGTTTAGCTACACACAAGGTTATGATGACATCCCACAACTACAATAACGGTTTAGCTACACACAAGGTTATGATGACATCCCACAACTACAATAACGGTTTAGCTACACACAAGGTTATGATGACATCCCACAACTACAATAACGGTTTAGCTACACACAAGGTTATGATGACATCCCACAACTACAATAACGGTTTAGCTACACACAAGGTTATGATGATTTTTTAATAACTTCATTGACATGGGGATTCCATGATAGTTTCTCATTTATTAAGACTCCTAAGTATTTTGCATCTTTAGTTTGGGTCAGTTCTTTTCCATGAATGTAATATTTTGAATTTATTTGTTTCTTTTTCTTTGTTACTCTTAACAGTTGACACTTTTCTGGGTGGAAAGACATACTCCAGTTAGTTTCCCATTTTATCAATTCATCTAAGTCTTTTTGTAAAATTTTGCTATCTTGTTCTGATTTAATTGTTCTATAGATTATACAATCATCAGCAAATAACCTAACTTTTGTACCTGTTGAGATGTTGTTGGGTAAATCATTTATATAAATTAAAAAGAGTAAGGGACCTAGCACAGTTCCTTGTGGAACTCCTGAGTTAACCTTTATTGGTGCAGATTTAGATCCATTAATTATTACAGTTTGCTCCCTGCCCAAAAGGAAGTCTTGGATCCAGTGATGTAAGGAACCTGAGATTCCAAAGTAGTTAAGTTTTTTAAGTAAACTAAGGTGGTGAACTTTGTCAAATGCTTTTGAGAAGTCTAGTAATATTGTATCTATTTGATCATTTTTGTCTAAGCCTTTTGATAGTTCATCTATTAAACCTATTAATTGTGTTTCACATGATCTGTTTTTTCTAAAGCCGTGTTGATGTGGGCATAGGGCATTATATTTGTCAAGGTGGTTAACTATTCTACTATATATTATGTGTTCTAGTAATTTACAGGTGATACTAGTAAGTGATACAGGCCTGTAATTACCAGGGTCTGATTTATCCCCTTTCTTAAAGAGTGGAGTTACGTTAGCTAATTTGCAATCCTGTGGCACTTTACCCTGGTTTTGTCATTGATTGTTTGTATATGATTGTACAACAAGCATTAAAGCAAATATCGTTTCTTTCCTTGGCTCACGTATCAAGAACACAGCACAGGAGCAGATAATTCCTGCCAAAAACGACAATCTTTTACTGAGACAATAGTATGTGTGCATAAAGACAACGAGTGTACATGAAATATGGCGATGTGTGCAATAGGACATAATATAGTGTATACATAGCCACAATTAGTGTGGTGTATAAGGACAAACGAATCTGTATGTACATGGCACCATGATGCGTATATATGTGCTGATCATAGTGTTCTTTATCTTGACATAGTATAATGAATGTCAATCTAGTTTTGGAGTCTGTTTGTACAGAAACTTGAATTTTGAATACCCAGAAGTTCAGTGATAGAAACGTTAAAATAATATTTACTATTTCAATTATTTCTCTGTCAACTTTTGTTTAAAGAGTCTTGTGCTAAAATGTTGTGGTGTTAATCTTTTTTAAAAGTCTTTTTACTAATTTTCCTGTAAATTACTAGAACACATAATATATAGTAGAATAGTTACACACCTTGACAAATATATTGCCCTATGGCCACATCAACACGGCTTTAGACAAAAAACAGATCATGTGTAAACACAATTAATAGGTTTAATAGATGAAATATCAAAAGGCTTAGACAAAAATGATCAAATAGACTACAATATTACTAGACTTCTCAAAAGCATTTGACAAAGTTCACCGCCTTAGTTTACTTAAAAAACTTAACTACTTTGGAATCTCAGGTTCCTTACATCACTGATCCAAGACTTCTTTTGGGCAGGGAGCAAACTGTAATAATTAATGGATCTAAATCTGCACCATATAAAGGTTAATTCAGGAGTTCCACAAGGAACTGTGCTAGGTCCCTTACTCTTTTTAATATATATAAATGATTTACCCAACAACATCTCAACAGGAACAAA
>CALYLW010001399.1:0-143214 GCA_944989445.1 Ampullaceana balthica | reverse complement strand
CGCCCGCAGGGGGGGGGGCAAGGGGGGGCGCTTGCCCCCCCCCCTGGATTGATTGATTAAAAAAAAATTTGACAATAATAGACAACAAATTTATTAAAGTAAAGAGAAAATAAACAGAAAGTATCTAAGCTGATGCTGATTTCGTTTTATTGGGTAATTATGTTTATATTTTCTATATTGTAGAGAATTAGGGCAGTTTAAACGGTCTTTAAATCAAAGATTGCTGTTGCTGGCATGGACTTTTAGTCTGGTCAGGACTGACCAAGATGTGTGAACTGCCCCATGCGGTAGCTTGGATAGATGAATAGACCGAACCGCGTCCAGACGCCCAGAGGTGCTTAATGTAGACTCTGTTATCTAAAGGTCAGCCGTCCGCTTCGGAATTGAGACAGCAGCGGAATCAAGGAGTGAGGCAATAAAGAGGAAATAATAAGTCTTCATGTAGTCTTACAGTCTTGGTGTTTGAATTGAGTGAAAGCAGAGAGTTTAGTCCAACCAGTAGTAATGAGGCCCAATACACCAACATACCAACAGGTTCTCTACAATATTAATTATTTTATGTACAACCGTATGTTGTGAGTCAAACGTTGTTTTGAACATAAGTATTTTTATTATGGATGTGGCCGTGTGCCCCCAAAAACATACATGGGGAGCGCCAGCCACTGTGCTCCCCTCCCCCTTTCTCACGCATGCAACAAAGGGCCCTCTGTTCACTCCCGGTGACGGTACCTGGGGTGTTGGATTACTGATGACTGACAGGAATTCGGAAGTGAGGACATCCGGCTCCAGAAATTTATTGGACTCAGAAGTAAAAGCTTCCACAGCCATCCCCCCTGCAGCCCACCACACTATTGTGGTGGAGCTTGGAATGCGTCGGGCAGAGGTGAAAATTATCGGTTCTCTAAACAATACCGCCCCCAGCCCAGCACAATGTTGTGTATTTGGCTGCCGGATGTGAGGCCTTCCGAATTCCTCCTAACAATGACCGGAAATGACTTATACAGATTAGATTATATGACAATACTGCTGGACCGGATCAAACACCTTACGGCTCGCCGACTATATAAGGAAGAGAACATTTAGGGAGAACATTTTAGAGACAGCATTTAGGTGCGACATGTAAGACAATTAGGACAGTGCTGTAGAGATAGTCGTCAGTAGGGCATAGACGGTAGCATAACTGTATAATATGTTTCCTGTGTTAGTTCAAGAACTTATACATCAATAACTGTGTGTACCAAAGCAAAGAAGTTATTGCAATAAACAGTTTACTTTTAGGCGTCATGGATATCCGGAAATTTTTAAAACCTCTCACACAGCCACAGCAATCGATTCCAGATGTAGAAGATGCAAAAAACGGAAAACGGACACTGTTGCTTGTTCATGTGGAGCAGCAACGCTACCACCAGAACCAGACCCTGACAAGCTTGAAAGTAGAGATACTATGTTAACATATGACATTGGAAACTATGTAAAATCTACTACGAAGATTGCTGTCGATCTTAAGTATCGTTTGCTAACTGATCCATACAAGCCTCAACAGTCATATGATTTTGAAGGTGACATATCTGGAAGTGGAAAACATTGTTTCAGGGAATCTTGGCTGACAAAGTATAGTCCATGGTTATCATATTCACCAAGGTTAAAAGGTGCCTTTTGCATTTTCTGTGTTTTATTTCCGCAACCAGTTCAAAGAGGAATTCAAGGTGCCTTTATTACTACTCCTTGCACAAGTGTTGAGGAGTACTTCAGACATAACGTTAACTCCTGTCTGCAAAAAACGGAAAACGGACACTGTTGCTTGTTCATGTGGAGCAGCAACGCTACCACCAGAACCAGACCCTGACAAGCTTGAAAGTAGAGATACTATGTTAACATATGACATTGGAAACTATGTAAAATCTACTACGAAGATTGCTGTCGATCTTAAGTATCGTTTGCTAACTGATCCATACAAGCCTCAACAGTCATATGATTTTGAAGGTGACATATCTGGAAGTGGAAAACATTGTTTCAGGGAATCTTGGCTGACAAAGTATAGTCCATGGTTATCATATTCACCAAGGTTAAAAGGTGCCTTTTGCATTTTCTGTGTTTTATTTCCGCAACCAGTTCAAAGAGGAATTCAAGGTGCCTTTATTACTACTCCTTGCACAAAGTACAAAGATTTTAATGAATGTGCAAGAAACCATATCAGCTCAGCATGGCATCGTGGGTCTCAACAAGATGCTGAACACTTCACGTCAACCATTAGAGATCCAAATAAGGTTATTATTTGTCAGGTAGATAATTCAGTAAAACGAATTATTGAAGAAAACAGAAAGAAACTGTATCCTATTATTTCAACAATCTTATTTTGCGGAACAAACGATTTGGCAATTCGTGGGAAAAATAGCACCAAAGGAAATGCCGAACAACTTTATGCTTATCGAATTGAGGGAGGAGACAGTATTTTAAAAAACCATTTTGATACAGCTGCTGAAAATGCACGTTACACATCACACCGAACTCAGAATGATTTGATCAACATGTCTGAACAAGCTCTGCGAGAAGACATTGTAAAAGCTGCCAACAATGCTGTTGGATTCTCGATCATAGCCGATGAAACAGCAGATATCTCAGGAACAGAACAATTATCACTGGGAGTCCGGTTTGTAGATACGTCTAGTGAGCAGGCTATGATTCGTGAGGAATTCCTTGGATTTTCTCCTCTGAAAGATATGGACGCCGCCACGATATCTGATTGTATTATTGAACATTGCAAAACATTTGGTCTTCTCCTTAATAATCTGCTGGGTCAAGGTTATGATGGATGCTCTACAATGGCCGGGAAAGAAAATGGTGTTCAGGCAAAAATTCGAAGTATTTACCCCAAGGCTGCCTTTGTTCACTGTGCCTCGCATAGACTGAATCTCGTAGTAAATGATCTTAATAATGTTGCAGTGATACGAAATACTATTGGTACTATCAAAGCAATTATTACATTTTTTCGTGAAAGTCCAAAAAGGAGGTCCTCTGTTCCAAATATTCCTCTGCTGTGTGAGACAAGATGGACAAGCAAGTATAAACGTATTCGTATTTTTTCTAGTAAATTTGAAGATATTTATTGTCAACTGGAAGAATTTTCATTGCATGCAAATGGAAATACACGACAGGCTGCACATCAATTATATTGTTCATCAAAGTCCAGCACGTTTTTATTTTGTCTCAATATTATTTCGCAGTACTCTGCCATACTGGAACCAGTTACTCAGGCTCTTCAAGCTGTTCAAGTTGATCTTCCAGAAGTCCAACTGCAAGTTCAAAACCTGCTCAGTGTAATAAAACTTCACCGAGGTGATTCCGATAACTATTTCAGGGATATTTTTGAGAAAACAGTACAAATCGCACAGAAGGTGGATATTGAACTGATTATCCCAAGACAGTGTGGAAGACAAAAGCATCGAAGTAATCCAGAAACCACAAGTGTTGAGGAGTACTTCAGACAAACAGTTTACATTCCATACTTGGATTCTCTAATTAGCTCAATTGAGAGTCGATTTTGTGACGCCAACAGTGCACAATTTAACTTAACGTTGCTACGCCCTTCGAAATTGTACAAATTGAATCGTCAACAGTTTAAGGATACAATGTCTACTATTAATCAGGTATACCACATTGATAATTTTGAAAGTGAAGCCTTGAGTTGGTTTGATTTTTGGAAAACGCGAGAATACAAAAGTAGCCAAGATTTCCTCGACTTGTTACCGTTTACAAAGTTTTATCCGGCTGTCAGGTATGCCTTACTAGTTTTGCTAACATTACCAGCAACAACATGTACTGTGGAGCGGTCGTTCAGCACATTACGTCGTGTAAAAACATGGCTTAGATCTACAATGTCAGATGAACGTCTGTCTGGGTTGTGCATGTTAAGCGTACACAGAGACAAAGTGAACGGCAACAAAAAAGACTTTATGGACAAAATTGTAGATATGTTTGGCAGGGATAACAGACGACTCCAGTTCTTGTTTAAAGAATAAATTTTATTTTAAAATTATGTTTCGTTATATACTTGCATACATTGTGTAAATAACAACTTTGGTACTAATGTATGCCCTTCACTACTACAGTGCCCAGTCCGTTCGTTTACAATACATATACGCTACAGTAAATTAAAACTACATTAAAATTAAAACATTACTAAAAATATTTTGCCCCCCCCCCTAGAAAATTTTCTGCGGGCGCCCATGTATAGTATAGATATCAGATTAAGATCTAGGTACTCTTCGATAACTACATAGGGGCCGTCCATAAAGTACGTCACGCTCCGAGGGGGGAGGGGGTGTAAGAAAGTGCGACACTTTGTGACAGGGGGGGGGGTCAGGCCATTGTGATGTCAGCGGCGTAGCGTGGGAATGTGCCACCCGGGGCAAAATCAAAGTTTGCGAATCGGAAAATAATGTAGATTCTTTAAAGAAAAGGTACTTTTTATTAGCAAGTAATAATTAGGATACTATTTATTTTCATGTTAGAAATAAATAGAGGAGCTTTCATTTCTTGAATAAAATTGAAGTTTTCTGCTTTTCCTAATGACTCAATCTTTGATGTATCAATATGGTCAGCCATGTGCAGCTCAATAGCCAAAAGGTTATAGATTAATCAATCTTGATGTATTCATTGTTGAGTGTAATGGAATACAATGGAATAATATTTCATCTCTTGTACCTCAAAGACAATTTTTGGTGAATTGTATCTTCTAAAACTGCAGTGAGCATCTTGAATTTGAGGTGACAAGTTCTCTCTGTAACAGCGAAAAGCCATATTCTATTTTCCCAGGATTTAATAATGTCAGAGATTCTAACAAAAACTTCTTTTCAATTTGCTTTGTTTTCTTTTACAACAACGAGTTGTTGTTCTTTTTTAATATTTTTTTTTAAATCCGATTTTTGAATCCTGCCATTAGCAAAATTGTTGTTAATGTTGAGCGCTTAATTCATGTGTGGTTACTTTAGGATTTATTTGATGCCAGTTTTTAATAATATTTTACAAGCTATTTCGTTCATGATTTTTGTTTATGCCGCACAAAAAAATACATTAAATTTAAAATAATGTTGTTGTTTTTTAAAGAGAATAAGCCATTTAAGTATGCAAACAATTTTTATCCATTAGTTTACTTACTTTAAAACCTGTTTCATCTTTATTTTGATGTAAGGACCTTCATTAATTTGGAGATGTTAATGTTAATATGATGGACACTCAATCTCGCTGGACTTATAGTAATCGCAAATGTTCATCTGTACGTGCGTGCAATTTATTTATATCAATAAGTCCATGTATGTTGTTAGAATTGTAATGGTTTTAGTTAGAATTTAACGGACACAGCCATTTCGCTTCTACAAGATAAGCGGCTGACAAATGTGAATCAATTATAGGTACCTGCTCAACGGCGTCATGTTTTTATGCTATTTCAGCCTCTTGGTTTTTTTTTCAGTTTACGATCATTAGTATCAGATTCATTTATATTCATTTAGATTCACTATGAAGTTTAAAGTTTGACATTAGAAATATTCTCATATTTTAATATGGTTCTTTCACTTCTCTTTTTTTTAATATATATTTTCCCTTGAATTTTTCTTGTTTTTATCAATTTTATTTTAGCTTCTTTCATTTTTACAAGCTAATTAACAATGAGGAATTTGCCCCCCCTCCCCCAGCAAAATGCTGCCAAAAGTATTTGGTTGGCTCATGTTTGAAATTGATAGAATTCAGAAATTGTTCCTACTACAAAAGGAGTGGCTGTCAAGTTTAAAGAATCAATTAAGTACCAGCAGATCGCTATAACGTTCTCCTACTTCTTAAGCCTCTTGGGTTTTATGTTCAGTAGCATAAGTATCAGAATAATGTATATCCAATATGGAGTTTGAAGTTTTGGCAGTAGAGAAGATTACATATTTTAGGATAGGTTCTTTATTACTTTCCTCAATTTATTTAGTTTTGATTAATTTTAAATGAAAGTTTACTCTTTTTTTTAAATTTTAACTTTTAGAAGCTAATTAACGACGAGGATTTTGCCGCCCCTAAAAAAGTGCCGCCCGGGGCATTTGCCCCCCTTTCCCCCCCCTCTCGCTACGCCACTGTGTGATGTCACACATTTATTTTTTTAATTAGTTTTTTTCTAATTTATTTAGATTTTTAAAGTATAATTTAAATAGCTTTAAAAATAATTATCAAAAATTTTGTGAAACATTATAATTAGTTGTATGTCAAAATAGCATAAAATGCGTTTCTCCTGAATGTGTTCATAAATCTGAATTGGATGCAGCAGGACTGATATCGAAGGACCAGGAATGGTTTGACAATCATGTTCGCCCCAGCCAATATTTCACTCAAATTGTGAAATATTAGGACATAAGATGTTGCGACAAAGCACGAAGCTCATATTTCAACGTTTTACCTTCAAGATCCTCACTCCTCCAATCCCAATCAACCAAACAATTGATGGACTCAAAACTTCATGAAGAGCACATGCAGATTTTCATAAATTTCCTTCCATGTTTGTAGCACAAATTCTCAAATTTGATGACATTATGCCAAGATTAACAGGAGTTTTCAAAGTACAACCATGTGATTACCAGGTTATTTGATCGACTTTGCAAAGTATGTCACTTATATTTTGCCTCACAAACAATGTTGAAGAAACATACAGGACAACACAGAGTTCGGGCTCAGGAGAATGTGCCAATGCACCCAAACTGTTCAAGAGTCAACTCAGATAAAACGCATCCGTCCTTTGAGAATCGCTTCTAGAAGGCAAAGAGAACTCATGGCAGTTATTGCCAGAAGAGAAAATGCACAGACAGAGGCTGTTAAGTGGCTAGTTGAGGACGAGTTGATCTGTCTGCAATTATCCTTCCAGAAAACGATGTTGGTGAAAGATTGATGTCAGTCGTAACAATGGATGAACACTTCACTTCACCGTTGTAAGATGATGTCCAGTGAATATTTTTGAATGAAACATAATTCATTTGACCATAATAAACATATTCAATATAGCACAAGAGTTGGTCACATAATTTGTCAATCTAGTCTTTTCTTTAGTCAAAATGTTTTGTTTCCTTTTTATTATTTAATCAATGGTTGAGGCCAAGTTTCACTAATCTACTTCTTATCCCGTGTCAATAGAATGCATAATCGGAAGATTATCTAAAACTTGACCTCACCCATTGTAAATGAAAAGGTAGCAGATAAATTATGTGTATTATATAATTGTAAAGTCTAATTTTTGCAATTTTTGTTTTCAAATTCGATCTAGATTGAGTTATTGTTTCATTGAATAACTATGACAACTGTTGACAATTAACTATTATACCAGTGGTTCCTAACCTTTTGGGGTTCATGCACCCCTTCAGATGCCCCAAAAAGTTCATGCACCCCCTCGTGAAACTTGCAGAAAATGCATAATAAACTATGTTTATTTTAGGAACACAACAGGTTTGACCATAGGCAACAAGGAATTTAGTGAGAGATCTGCTGCTTCTTATGATCAATCAGCGATTTAAATCTTGGGACTTTTTTGGACAAAGCAACTCTCATGTCATCCTCTGCATTCAACTTATTCCTTTCTTTGGTTGTAATCGTCAAAGGTGTGGAGAATCCTGCTCCAATGAGATAGGTTGTGGCAAATGGAAGGAGAGTCAGTACTGCCCTCAGTGCTGGCTAGTTGTGGGTAGAAATCTAGCTGGGCGCACCAAAATTCTATCAATGTATTGCAACTGAAGGCACTCCTCAGTACTTCTCTGGTTCTCAAATCAATCAGGTCATCTTTAGCAAAGTCACTGTCATCAATGTTGTCCAAGTCACAGAGAAAAGGATTGCGAATCCAAAGGTATTTCCTAGCAATTTCTTGACAGAAATACCCATCAAAGGACTTTTGCAATGTTGAAAGGTGCTCTGAAATTTCCCCTTTGATTTTGTCAGGCATTTATCCCCCAGTGCTTCCTTCTGCACCAGATATTACAACTTCATCCAAGAGTGAAAAGTTGGCCAAGTTGGACTTTTCTAGTCGTCTTTGGAATAGTGGCACTTTGTTAAGGAAGGCTTGCAATCTCTCAGTAGTATCCATTACAGTCACAGCAGGTCCTTGGAGAGATGTGTTCAACTCATTTAAGATGGTGAAGATGTCAGCCAGGTATGCCAAGTAATGAATGAAATTTGGACAGTCAAACTTGTCAGCAAGGTCACTCTGTTTTTCTCGCAAGAAAATGGCAAGCTCCACTCTCAGTTCTACTAACTGAGAAAGTATCCGTCCCCTGGACAACCAGCGCACCTCATTGTGGTAGAGCAGAACTTCATGCTCAGAGACCACCTCCTGACAGAACAACTTGAAGAGACAGTGGTTCAAGGCATGTGAGCTGATAAAATTTACAACTTGGACTGCAGTAGAAAGAACTGACTTCAAGGTTGGAGGTAGAGTTTTGTATGCCTGGGCCTGACGATGAAGAATACAGTGTTTAGTGACACTATCTGGAACTTCTTTCTTTACCAGTGCTGAAAATCCTGACTTATTATCGAGCTTGGAGGGAGCACCACCTGTTCAAATTGAAGAAATTCTTGAAATCCAGTCAAACTGGTTTTCAGTGAAGAATGCCCTGACTAGCTGCAGCACATCAGCAGCTTTGGTAGTAGCTAGGAGTGGCTTACAAAAGAGAAATTCCTCCTTCAGCAATCTACTGAGAACATATCTCAGAAATACAAGAATCTGACTGCCTTGTGCTACATCAGGGGATTCATCCATCTGCATGCTAAATGGAAAAGGACTGCTTCTCATCTCGCACAAGACTTGATCCAGAATGTCTGCAGTCATGTCACTAATCCTGGAATGAATAGTGTCATTGGAAAAAGGAACTTTCTAAACCTGCTTCCTCTGCTGGTGACCACACATCAGTTCCACCATCTCCAGAGCACAAGGCTTCACCAAAGTTCTCCAATGGTGTGGGGGTTCTTGTTCTTTGCAATAAGATATGCAACCTTGAATGATGCCTCCAGTGCTGGTTTCTGTGACAAAGAAAATCAAAGCTTGGGCAAGGTACCTGAGGTCAAGAAGCGAGCTCTCTTCTGCTTGAAGACCTCAACACTGTCCTTGGAATT
The DNA here is from genome assembly GCA_944989445.1 of Ampullaceana balthica. NCBI lineage: Eukaryota > Metazoa > Mollusca > Gastropoda > Lymnaeidae > Ampullaceana > Ampullaceana balthica. The sequence goes on along the minus strand of CALYLW010001399.1, from coordinate 134,088 downwards.
GGATGGATGGACTTTCTCCAAGTGCTCTCGGAGTCTAACAGGCTTCATGTTGTCATTGCAAAGGGTTTTTCCACAGAGGAAGCACTGATGCTTTTGTATTCCATCTCTCTCTCTCTCTCTCTTTTTTATTATTTATTAACGATTTTACGGGGGTGAGGATCAGTCACAGGCACATTTTTAACTGACGAAATTGATGTTTTAAATGACCGGAATTGGATGCTCAACTTAAGATTGTAGGTTTCAATGACGAATAATGGCTTACAACTAACGTTTTTAAGACCTTTGTAGTGTACCGAGCAATAAAAGTGAAGGAAAAAAATCCCAACTTTACATCTTCTCAAAACAGTTAGAGGGTCACGGGAAGGCATATATCTGACGTATTTGATGACAAAATTAAATTATTTTTTATAAAACTGTGACTTAAAACAGGAAATTCCGAGGAACATGTAGAGCGAACCGTTCATTTTGCGAAAACGTTTTTCCGCCAATTTTCGACATGCGCAGAACGATGCGTGAACAAAAAAAAAGGTTGTATATGGGCGCCCATTAACGCGGAATGCCTTGCTTATGGTTCATGCACCCCCTGGAACGTGCTCATGCACCCCTTGGGGGTGCATGCACCACTGGTTAGGAACCCCTGTATTATACTATAGCTATTAAATTCAGTTTAATAATCTGATAGTTCTTTTAAGTGGGGGTGTACGGGATTTCGGCTTCAGATCCGGTAAATCCGGCTATTTGTAAAAATCTGGCTCCGGCAGGATTTCACTTCATAAATCCGGCTGGCTGGTAGATCCCTAATATATATAAATATTCATAATGGCTCCGGCAAATCAGAAATCTGGCCATTTTAACAAATCTGATTCCGGCTCCAGCCGGATATCACTTCATAAATCCGGCCAAATTCAGCTCCGGTTGGATTTCAATATTTTGAATTCGATAGATCCCTACTTTTTAAGTGGAAATTGTATATTTTAATACAGTTTAATAGTGAAGTGTATTTTAAGTGTTAAATTAAATATTTTAATTAGGTGTTAATTAAAAATAAAATTCGAAAGAAAGTGTGACGTACTTTAGGGGGGGGGTCCCGAGATTTGTGACAGTTTTTGACAGGGGGACAGGGCCGGATTTCAGTCTAGGGCCCCAGCCAGCCAAGGGGCTCCGGTGGTGGAATTTTTACATAAGCCCAAAAGCCTGGCTTCGTTATCAAAAAGCTTTATCGAAAATAATAGTATAATAAATATTTTACTACATTTTGCATACACTGCCCAGTAGTCAAGTGCATGGGGTTCGTTTGTGTTGGTTTGTCATTGTAAGCCGCGTTCTGAGCTGCTGTTGCGATATTGTTGAGAAGGCGTAGGGTGGGTGTTACAGATTGCACCACAAGTAAAAAACGGCACGACCCCGACTTCCCCCTCCCCATACCACACGCAGGACAAGACACCGCCCCAGCCGGGATTTGGGTTTCAGATTACAGATAATTGACAGTGACCGGGAGAACAATTTTTTAATGTCGCCGGACTTGACCAGAGGCCAGGGAGATGTCCCAGGTAGTTTATGGGGACCTGCCAAAGGTTTCAATGAAATTCGTTTTAATGCATATAACTAGATGGCCTTCTACAATTTCACCTGCATACCTTTGGTCACCAACATATTAACAGGGAAAATGTTAGATCAGGGAATAGGAAGCTAGGGAGGCAAGAGAGAAGACAGGGTGTCACCGAATATGGAGCCAGTGTGTCGAGGGACGCAGTACGGAACAGAGACGCTTCATATTTTTGTCCTTTATTAAATTAATTGTATGTTTATATGTAATTATGCACAGAAAAAAGATTTACTTGAACAAAGAGAAATTCTTGAATTAAGAAAATTTGAGGTAAACCGAAATTGTCTTAAATTAACAACTAAACAACAAATTGAAAATTAAAAACATTATTCCAAATAAATAAACAAAATTCTGTTTTTAAATGACCCTCCGTTTTATATTAGTTATAGAAATTGCGGTGCCGCGATGTCTTACTTCAATAAAAATCTAAGCGAAGCGGTTCCAGAAAAAGAAACGGAATTTTAAAAAGAGCTCTTTGTAATGTTCCTAAGTTAAACACATTTTTAGTCTCGCCTGCCCAGGGGTTCCTAACCAGTGGTGCATGCACCCCAAGGGGTGCATGAGCAGGTTCCAGAGGGTGCATGAACCATTCATACACACACACACACAAAAGGAAGAAGGACAAAAAAAAAGAAAGAAAAACTGATACTGATAATCTGAAAATTTAAACCATAAGCAAGGCATTCCGCGTTAAAGGGCGCCCATATACAACCCTTTTTCCCCCCACCCCACCCCGATACTCGTTCGCGCATCGTTCTGTGCATGTTGAAAATTGACGGAAAAACATTTTCGCAAAATGAACGGTTCGCTCTACATGTTCATCGAAATTTTATGTTTTAAGTCACAGTTTTCTAAAAAAATAATTTAAATTTGTCATCAAATACGTCTGATATATGTCTTCCGGTAACCCTCTAACTGTTTTGAGAGGATGTAAAGTTGGGATTTTTTTCCTTCTATTTTATTGCTCGGTATGCTGCAAAGGTCTTAAAAACGTTAATTGTAAGCTATTATTCGTCATTGAAACCTAAAATCTTGAGTTGAGCATCCAATTCCGGTCATTAAAAACATCAACTTCGTCAGTTAAAAATTTGCCTGTGACTGGTACGACTTTCCGATTGTCATCACCCCCTCAAAATCGTTAATAAATAATAAAAGAGAGAGAGAGAGAGAGAGAGAGATGGAATACAAAAGCCTCAGTGCTTCCTCTGTGGAAAAATCCTGTGCAATGACAACATGAAGCCTGTTAGACTCCGAGAGCACTTGGAGAAAGTCCATCCATCCAATTCCAAGGACAGTGTTGAGGTATTCAAGCAGAAGAGAGCTCGTTTCTTGACCTCAGGTACCCTGCCCAAGCTTGGATTTTCTTTGTTACAGAAATCTGCACTGGAGGCATCATTCAAGGTTGTGTATCTTATTGCAAAGAACAAGAAGCCCCACACCATTGGAGAACTTTGGTGAAGCCTTGTGCCCTGGAGATGGTGGAACTGATGTGTGGTCACCAGCAGAGGAAGCAGGTTGAGAAAGTTCCTTTGCCAATGACACTATTCATTCCAGGATTAGTGACATGGCTGCAGACATTCTGGATCGAGTCTTGTGCGAGATGAGAAGCAGTCCTTTTCCATTTAGCATGCAGCTGGATGAATCCACTGATGTAGCACAATGCAGTCAGATTCTTGTATTTCTGAGATATGCTCTCAGTGGATTGCTGAAGGAGGAATTTCTCTTTTGTAAGCCACTCCTAGCTACTACCAGAGCTGCTGATGTGCTGCAGCTAGTCAGGGCATTCTTCACTGAAAAGCAGTTTGACTGGACTTCAAGAATTTCTTCAATTTGCACAGGTGGTGCTGCCTCCAAGCTTGGTAATAAGTCAGGATTTTCAGCACTGGTAAAGAAAGATATTGTCACTACACACTGTATCCTTCATCGTCAGGCCATGTCATGCAAAACTGTACCTCCAACCTTGAAGTCAGTTCTTTCTACTGCAGTCCAAGTTGTAAATTTTATCCGCTCACATGCCTTGAACCACTGCCTCTTCAAGTTGTTCTGTCAGGAGGTGGTCTCTGAGCATGAAGTTCTGCTCTACCACACTGAGGTGCGCTGGTTGTCCAGGGGACGGATACTTTCTCGGTTAGTAGAACTGAGAGTAGAGCTTGCCATTTTCTTGCGAGAAAAAGAGAGTGACCTTGCTGACAAGTTTAACTGTCCAAATTTCATTCATTACTTGGCATACCTGGCTGACATCTTCACCATCTTGAATGAGTTGAGCACATCTCTCCAAGGACCTGCTGTGACTGTAATGGATACTACTGAGAGATTGCAAGCCTTCCTTAACAAAGTGCCACTATTCCAACGACGACTAGAAAAGTCCGGCACGGTTTCAAAATAGCGACTGTCAAAACAGCGACCGTCATAATAGCGACTTCAAAATAGCGACTGTATCAAAACAGCGACCATCATAATAGCGACTTCAAAATAGCGACTGTATCAAAAGAGCGACTGTCATAACAGCGACTTCACCACATAGCTATTCTTGTCCAACCGTTCACCTAACACAGTGGTTCCAATCTTTTTTGACACATAGACCCCTTTTCATTGTCTAAACTTTCCCAAGGACCCCTAGTGAAAAAAATACGTAAATGCATACTAACAAATAAAAACTCCAAAAATAGCAACATTTGTATGAAGTATTTATTGAAATTAAAAATTGTGTTTAAAATAAAATTTAAAACAATTAACTTATGCTATATATACACGCATTCATTCAAATACAAACAACTGCTCAGTAAAAATAAAATTTGAATCATGGTTACCCGGGCAGCTTTTTTTAAACAATATTGACAGCCCCCTTGTCAAAACGTCCTGTGGTCGAACTGTCCGGGGGTTACATAATGACATGTTACGAAGGCTAGACTAAGTGACGACCACGGACCCCGTGTTATGGAGAAGGTAAATAAAGGGATTGGGGCTGAGAGAATGTAGGTACCTTTATAAAGGACTATCTGACCACATTGCCTTGGGGTGGGGGTGGAGTTGGATATGTTTGGAAGGACTTGCTACCTCAGAGGAGTGGTGCATTTAACACAATCATGAATTCGCCCTTAATGTTGATTGGTTTTTCAGTGTGTATACTTTTTAGTGTTAAATTAAACGTTGAAAAAAAAGCGTGTAATAACTATTTCATGCCATTTTTAATTTTTAATAGATACTAATATTTAACTATATTATTTTTATTTATTTTTTAAATTAGAAAAAAAAACAAAAATTTAAGAGGTAAAAACGAAAAGGGTCAAAACATCCGGGAATCAAAAAGTATTGTAGTCGAACTGTCTCTAGCTTAAAAAAGCAGCCACACGTCACATCTGCCCCTACCAGCGCAATCCCCCTCAATTAATTGACTGCATCTATGTTTGTTAATCTCTATCGAGCTTTCTGCAAAATATATTTGACTGAAGTAATAGCAGTTATATTTTTTTACAGAATTTTTAAAAAAAAATGTGTCCCGAAAATGTGTATACAGCACTCTTTACAACACCAACACATACACACCTCCAGTTGATTGTATTTAATGTTCTATTGTCCCTTCTGTAGAAAAAACCTGCATGGCTTATCATGTCTTACTTTTCTTGATTTTATAAACTCCATTGTAGGCTAGGCACAGTAAGTTTTCAAAAAAATAATTCAAACATTATCTCAAACAAAGGAGAAAAGTCGCTATTTTGATACAGTCGCTGTTATGATGCAGTCGCTATTATGATGGTCGCTGTTTTGATACAGTCGCTATTTTGAAGTCGCTATTATGACGGTCGCTGTTTTGACAGTCGCTATTCTGCCCGGATGCCGAAAAGTCCAACTTGGCCAACTTTCCACTCTTGGATGAAGTTGTAATAGAAGGAAGCACTGAGGGATCACTGCCTGACAAAATCAAAGGGGAAATTTCAGAGCACCTTTCAACATTGCAAAGGCCCTTTGATGGGTATTTTCAGTGACTTTGCTAAAGATGACCTGATTGATTTGAGAACCAGAGAAGTACTGAGGAGTGCCTTCAGTTACAATACCTTGATTGAATTTTGGTGCGCCCAGCTAGATTCCTACCCACAACTGGCCAGGAAGGCAGTACTGACTCTCCTTCCATTTGCCACAACCTATCTCTGTGAAGCAGGATTCTCCACACCTTTGACGATTAAAACCAAGGAAAGGAATACGTTGAATGCAAAGGATGACATGAGAGTTGCTTTGTCCAAAACATTTACCAGATTTAAATCGCTGATTGATCACAAGAAGCAGCAGATCTCTCACTAAATTCCCTGTTGTTCAAAACTGTTGTGTTCCTAAAATAAACATAGTTTATAATGCATTTATGCAAGCTTACCGAGGGGGTGCATGAACTTTTTTGGGCATCTGAAGGGGTGCATGGACCCCAAACTGTTAGGAACCACTGGTCTAGACCTAGTTCTGGCTCTAGTCCTAGTACTAGTAATACTAGTCCATTAGCCAGTGGAAGTTGCAGAGATGCGGCTGATGACCGTCAACAGGCAACTCCAAGAAACGTTTCTGACTGCAACTAGCAAACGGTTATTTATGAAATATTGAATATAATTCTTCTTTAACTGACGATCCTGCTGAGTGGGTGCTAAACGAAGTTACATTGGAGTACCTTGTTCAAAATGGCGTGAAAGAAAATATTGATGCCGACTTTTCTTTTTCAAGGCGTTAGTACTCAGATAAAACCAGATATCTATCGCTATCACTTTTATAGCCGAACATTAAGCAAGGGTGAAACACGACCTCAACCTTGGATCATATTTTGGAAGATCAAGGCTGCAGTATTTTGCGCCCCTTAAAAGATTTTGGGAAAAGTGGGTCACTAGCTAATGAAGGGTTCATCGACTGGAAAAATCTGTTCAAAGAATGAAGGAACATGATAATTCGGACGAACACAGGTCAGCACTTGCGACACTAATAGCTAGGAAGAATGATGGCGGTAGAGTTGAAAAGAGTCTTGTTCTTCAAACAGAAGAATAAATAAAATACTGGGATAAGGGTTTGGGGCGCATTGTGGCTGTTGTTAGCTCACTTTCTGATTTCGATTTTTTTTAAAAACAGTGGGAACTATGTTATGACCATAGAAGTTTTGGCTGAGTTTGATCCTTTTCTCGACTTATGCATAAAACGCCACGGTAACAAAGGAAGTGGCACAACATCATATCTTTCGTCAAAAATATGCGATGCAATGATTAGTATCATGGAAGAAAAGGTAACAATTACAATACAATTATGACTGAGATAAAAAAAATATAAAAAGCAAAATATGTCTCTATTTCTGTGGACTCTACTCCGGACATTTCTCATGTAGATAAATTTTCTTTCATTGTGAGATATGTCTCTGAAGACGAATATTATTTTGATGTTTATTAAAGTCACTAAAGTCAAAAAAAAAGTATATGTTCTGTACTACAGCATTTAATTTGCTAAATTTCCAAAATTGCTTCGAGATGGTTGGGGGGCCCAAAAGTAAAAAGTGCCTAGGGGCCCTGGGTCTCTTAAATATGGGCCTGGGGGGGGTCAAAAATAGCGGGACGTACTTTATGGACGGCCCCATACTGAACAGTCAACAACGCACATCATCTCTAGCTCTTCTTTCCATCGAAAGTGATCTTACCATTCAAATAAACTTCGATGAAATAATCACTAATTTTGCAAACATTAAAGAAGGAAAGGTAAGCTTTGAGAGCCTTTGACATAGGAGTGCAGTTTTACTTAAAATTTACTTTTAATTGTGAGTTTCTATCGTTTTATGTATTAGAATAATAGATAGTGAGTATGACACGTTGGCACTATTGTTTTTATTTATAATACATGACACTTCAAGTATTGCTGTAGTCTTTATTAACGCAACAATATCCAGTTTTATCCACAAATTTATTAGATCTTATTTAGTAAATAATAATTAGGGAGGCGGTGGTCGAGTGGCAGCGATGGTCACGGGTTCGAATCCATGTGACGGCAAGGATTTGTTCCCGGGGCCTAGCGCGTCCCTGAGTCACCCAGCTCCGAATGGGTACCAAACACTAGTTAGGCGGCTGGGTAATGCGTGGAACCCACAAAGCCGTGGTCTGTGGACGCAACTATCTTCTGCATAGAAGGAGCGTCTGTATAGAAAACATTAGTATTGTTATTGTCTTTTGCATCTTTTATATTCACTTTGTATGACTTTCACTGTCAGACTCTGCCCAGCCACTTTTGTTTGCCATAACAGGTGTCACTCAGGTGACACGCAGCTGGGTGGACTCAGGGACACTATTAGCCCCGGGAACAAATCCCCGACTTCACGGAGATTCGACCTGCGCAATATAAATGATCAAATTATTAATATAAACCCATTTTTTTACTTATTAATCAACGTAATACATGTTTTAATCATTTCAGTTCAAAACAAATTAGTTTCTAATATACGATCGCGACGAACTGCAGCTGGTACCAAACACGAGGTAACTGAACCCTGCTTCTAGCTACCGAACCCTGCTTCTGGCTACTGAATCATTCTTCTAGCTACCGAACCCTGCTTCTAGCTACCGAACCCTGCTTCTGGCTACCGAACCCTGCTTCTAGCTATACCGAACCCTGCTTTTAGCTACCGAACCCTGCTTTTAGCTACCGAACCCTGCTTCTGGCTACTGAACCCTGATTTTAGTTACAGAACCCTGCTTTTTGCTACCAAACCCTGCTTTTAGCTACCGAACCCTGCTTCTGGCTACTGAACCCTGCTTCTAGCTACTGAACCCTGCTTCTGGCTACCGAACCCTGCTTTTAGCTACCGAACCCTGCTTTTAGCTACCGAACTCTGCTTCTTGCTACTCAACCCTGCTTATAGCTACTGAGCCTTGCTTTTAGCTATATATTGAACCCCGTTTCTAGCTACCGAACCCTTCTTCTGGCGACCGAACCCAAACCGCAACGAACCATGTTACTCTACTGTCGTAGACCGATGACAGAGTAGTACCGACCCTTAGCTAGTAGAAGGGGGTTCGATTCCCACACATAAAAAGCATATTAATTCGTTTACGTAAGAGTAACAGGTAACTTCACCAACATGTAATTGTAATGTCCTTTCATGCAGGCAGCTCATGGACACGAGTAGCCGCCAGTGACGTCATTTTTGTTGTAGTTAAGATGTCTTGCTCCCTCCTCGGCAAAGTTTTAAAAAAAAACGCCTATATGGGCACTACAGCTGAGGTCGTAACTTCACATTTCAATAATCAATAAGCTATGTGCCAAATTTCAGCTCGATGGCATCACGGGAAGTGGGTCACTTTTGACTTTTGTTTTTCCGCCGCCCGCGAACGACAGAAATCACGACAGAGATGACGACAAGGTTTTGAAGTTAATATAAGGGATTTAAAAATGAGACACTTCCCGTGAAACTATCAAGCTGAAATTTCGCACATACACTCGTGTCGTACTAACAATAAATCGTATCAAAATTTCAGATCGATCGAACGTACGGTAATTAAATTAATGCATTTTTAGTTTATCTCTATATAACATGTAATTCAATTTCACAGTGTGTTATTGTTTTTCTTCCACTTCCCAGTTGAGTTCACGCGTTGACGCCAGCCATCGATGTCCCCACCCCCTCCCGTCCCTTCCCCCGGTTTTAAAGCCAGGGGATATCAGTCGGTGTCAGTCTGTAAATGTTTGTCGCGTTTGAACATAATCAAGACTTTTAGTTATATCTCATATATAAGGGATTTATAGTCAAAAACTTTGTTTTTACGGGATTGTTTAATTAAATCCCTTATAAAAAATATATTAACTTCGAAATCTTTTCTGTCGTCATCTCATCATCTCTCTCTTGGTCGGATGGGCGGAAAAACAAAAGTAAAAAAATGATACACTTCCCGTGATGCTATCGAGCTGAAACTTTGCACATAGACTCGTGTCACCTAACAATGCATTGTATCAAAGTTTCAGATCGATCGAATGTACCGTAATTAAATTGATGCATTTTTAGTTTATCTCTATATAACTATATGTAGCGGCCTGCTTTTGCTTACATTAACGTGTCACTGTCACGCTGAGTTCAGTCCAGCCATCCGTGACCACATATCTCCTCCCCGTTTTACAGCAAATGGGAGTTAAGTCATAGTTTCAGTCTGTAAATGTTTGTCACGTTTGAACATAATCAATTCTCTTAGTTATGTCTCATATATAAATAGCCTATAAGGGATAATTTATAGTCAAAAACTTTGTTTTTACGGGGTTGTTTATTATTAACATTGCATGATATGTTACGGCCAAACCCCGAAGTTGGGCCAGATCGCGAATGGGCCGGGCAGCCCGGGCATTGTGCACTTCGGCTGGGGACAATGTCCGATGTCTGGAAATGACCAGTGTATATGCCACTTTAGCCTGCCACTTCACGAAGAGCCGGGGAAATACCTGGCCAATAATCGACGTGTTGATGCAAGCCTGTTTGGGCCAGTTGCCTGTGTAGTGTGTGAAAAAGTGTGCAGTTCAGATTCAGACCATTCTTGATCTTGTGGGTTATGCGACAACGACGTTCACGCAATTAGCATTGAAGCAGATGAAAGGTGCAGAGGGAAAATTACTTGTAGACTATATCATAATAAACAAGAAATCGTGAAAAATCGGTCAGCGGCTTATTCTAGTTTTCAAGCTCAAGATACTAACAAACAGCTATGTAAATTCAAAATGTCATAATAAAAGTTCATCTTGTTGTAGCAAGGGGCCGTCCATAAATGACGGAACGCACCTTGGGGGGAGGGGGGATGTCCACACATTTGTGACGAGGGGGAGGCGGTGTTTGAAAAATGTGACGTCACAACAAAACTCGTTCCTTTAAATAAAAGTTCCGCTTAAATATTTGATTTCTTAACAATTTTCTATGACGTTTTACGTGGCTTCACCAATGTTACGGTCTTAGTAGAGTGCTACCTTACACTAACTACATACTTAAATGACAACAAATTGATTTGAAAATGCTCTGTTTCAAATAGAAAATGCAGCTTTTCCAGGGGGGGGGACAAATTTTTGTGACATCATATTTTAGGGGGGAGGGTCAAAGTTTTTGTGACGACGCGTGACGAGGTGGGGGGTGTGAAAATTGGCCTAATTTGACTGATTTGATAATTTTGTATAAAGAAAGGGGGTAAAGAACGAAACACAAACTTCCCTCAGTTCGCATTATGGTAGTTGTTTTGAAGCATTACTTCCTTTCCTTCTATATATATTGCGTAGCGGTGCACATAGTGCGTCGCGGTGCAGGTGTGCACACTACTAAATATGTATATAGAGCTCGTCTTGCTTGCTCTAGCTTCTGGTGTATATTATATATATAGATTAATATAATGTGATTATGATAATACTAACACCCGTAATGTGCTCATGACTTTTTTCTTCCGACTTTGGCCAATCGCAACGTGCCATTTCGCAAACTGGCAGGCCAAATCCAGAAATCATTAAAATTAAAAGATCGGACATTGGCCGTTTCCGGATATGGCCAGCAACTTCCCATGTTGGCCGACTTCGGGATGTGGCCGTAACAGTAACAGATATACTCTTGTACCAGTATTATAACAGTAACATATGTACTCTTGTACCAGTATTGTAACAGTAGATATACTCTCGTACCAATATTGTGACAGTAACAGATATACTCTTGTACCAGTATTGTAACAGCAGATATACTCTATGTACCAGTATTGTAACAGCAGATATACTCTTGTACCAGTATTGTAACAGTGACAGATGTACTCTCGAACCAGTATTGTAACAGCAGATATACTCTTGTACCAGTATTGCAACAGTGACAGATGTACTCTCGAACCAGTATTGTAACAGCAGATATACTCTTGTACCAGTATGGATTGATAAACCCTTGCACCATTATTAACTTAACTGCCCTTGTACCAGAGTCAATTCATAACCTTGACACTTGTACTTGTCTTGATTGATGGTAATAATATACCCCTATACCAGTATTTATCGCTATACCCCTATGTACCGGTATTTTGTGTTTTTTGTGTTATGTACTGTAATTAATGTGGTTGTTATGGTATGAATGCTTATTTATTACTTATATGTATGTTAATACCTTCATGTAAAGCGCCGTGAGCCCAGTTCCTTACTGGGATACAGCGCTATATAAATAATCAATTTATTATTTATTTATTTTTTAAAAGAGTGGCGTCTGCTGTAATTCTGCTCAGTGTCCGAGTGGCGGTTGGGGGGGGGGCGGCCCCGGGTAGAAACTTTTGGGATGGTGCCCACAACGTATGATGCAGGCTGCAGGCATCTCGTCTGTTTTGAAAAAGAAAAAAAAATGGACGTCAATGTAGACACCGCCCCGGGCGTCATGATCTCCAGCGTCGTCCCCTCAGCCGCAGCGACACCAACTGCTACCACGTAACGCCTTGAACAAATTAATGAATCGTGTGGGTTGGGAGGCATAAATATATAGTGCGCGCGCCATCTTGCGAGAACCTTACTGGCTAGATTAAATATCGCCAAGAATCCAACGGTTTTGATTATTGGGGGTTAGGAGTTTATGTGTGTGTGTGTAAGAAGAGGGTTGGATGATATCCCGTACACATTAAGTGTTAACCTTAAACATTTGTAATTTTTTCGTTGTACCAATTCCACATTAATAGTAAGTAAACTACGTGTATCAAAGAAGATGCATTATTCTGCAGCAGCAGCAGCACCAAACTCACATACTGCAGCAGCAGCACCACACTCACATACTGCAGCAGTAGCAGCAGCACCACACTCACATACTGCAGCAAGTAGCAGCAGCACCACACTCACATACTGCAGCAGTATCAGCAGCACCACACTCACATACTGCAGCAGTATCAGCAGCACCACACTCACATACTGCAGCAGTATCAGCAGCACCACACTCACATACTGCAGCAGTAGCAGTAGCACCACACTCACATACTGCAGCAGTAGCAGTAGCACCACACTCACATACTGCAGCAGTAGCAGCAGCACCACACTCACATACTGCAGCAGTAGCAGTAGCACCACACTCACATACTGCAGCAGTAGCAGTAGCACCACACTCACATGCTGCAGCAGTAGCAGCAGCACCACACTCACATGCTGCAGCAGTAGCAGCAGCGCCACACTCACATACTGCAGCAGTAGCACCACACTCACATACTGCAGCAGTAGCAGTAGCACCACACTCACATACTGCAGCAGTAGCAGTAGCACCACACTCACATACTGCAGCAGTAGCAGCATCACCACACTCACATACTGCAGCAGTAGCACCACACTCACATACTGCAGCAGCAGCACCACACTCACATACTGCAGCAGTAGCAGCACCACACTCACATGCTGCAGCAGTAGCAGCAGCACCACACTCACATGCAGTAGCAGCAGCACCACACTCACATACAGCAGCAGTAGCAGCAGCACCACACTCACATACAGCAGCAGTAGCAGCAGCACCACACTCACATACCGCAGCAGTAGCAGCAGCACCACACTCACATACTGCAGCAGTAGCAGCAGCACCACACGCACATACTGCAGCAGTAGCAGCAGCACCACACTCACATACAGCAGCAGTAGTAGCAGCACCACACTCACATACATATTTAGCTGGCGCACAGATTGCTAGTATTCAAAACTGGCAGATTTTAGTGTGTGGGGGGAGTGGAAGGTGGGGGACTCATTTTATTATTCACCTCTTTTGCTCTGTAGTTCGTTTGTATATCTAGTGACTTAACGCTCCACGGTAATGGTTCTCATCTGTGATAACGGCCCTCCAGACGCGAGGCGTCAATCACCATCTATTTATCTAGCCGACAGCACAGCTGACTACAGAATTATTGAGCACAAAGACAGACAGCAGCCCAACAACAATCCTCGGGCTTCGACAAACACAATATCAACATCATTAACATCACTGGGGCTTCTTCTTGGTCGAACCGGGCACACGTCATCAACAGTACGTAGCTGTATTGTTTGTTTATTTGGTAAATGCATGTTTTAAAAATATATATGATTAAAAAATATTTAAAATATTAACATGACGTTCCCAGCAAACTACAAAAACAAATATCCGTTATTTTAACAGACAAAGTTGGGGGGGGGGAGGAGGAGGTCGTGAGCGTGCGACATGAGGCCCAATAATAGCTGACGTGGCCTTTTACTTTTACCGATAATATCCGGCTAAGTGAGGGGGCTGCATTCATGGGCGTCGCTAGGAATTTTTTCAGGGGGGGGGCAAAAAAAATCCCCCTTTTTTTAAATTTTAACTGGCAATGCCATACAGGTACAATTTTCAAATTAAATTCAAGTTCAGTATAAAATAAGGGTTGAAAAAAGCCTTAGAAAATAATAAGACTTACAAATTAGTACTGTAATAGTTAAAATACAATATTTATTAATGCATTTAATAAATTTATTTTTTTCCCCTCAAATGTAGGGGGGGGGGCAAATGCCCCCCCTTCCCTATGCCCATGGCTGCATTGGATATTTTTTAAGGATATAACTGGTACATTTTATGGTACACAGCTAGACATGATATACAACTCAGCAGTAGACTGTGTGTATATATGCGCGCGCTCACACACACACATATATATATATATATATATATTTACACCCACACACGCCAAGACTTATTCAGAGTCCTTGACTGATTTTTTTGTTTCAAGTAAGGTAGAGTAGGCTAGCTGAATTCATCGGCCCAACTCTCCCGTCCGTATCCATTTGATCCGGTGAGACTTGGTCACAACTGCAGATTGACCCAGAGTTATTGGAAACCGTCAGTTGTTTTCCCCCGCTGTGCTGATTGCATTCCACGTTGCATCTGTTGTCGAAATGTCGCTGTGTCAATGCTATACCACTTGAAGGACTCCGTATCCGGGTTTGTTTTTTTAATATATTATCCTTTTAACTGACTGAGAAATGCCGTAGGCCAAATTTCGCATCACCTTTTAGTTTATCCCTTTATTTCAAAGAAACAAGACCAGTTTAAAAAATGAGCGAGCCTACGTGGCACACCGGAGACGGCTATCGACGTGGCGGCCGTGCTGACGGACTGTGACAACGGAAAAGGTTTGCCTTAGAATACGCACGGCGTATCCGCATGCCATTGAGGGAAATGTTTAAATAAAAATAAAAGTTATTGTGCGTGTCTGACTTGTTCATCCATGAGAACGGAACGAGTGAAAATGTTAAAGAAGGTCAATGGGTCTACTGTCGTGAACTTTGAAGTGTGAATATTTTTATTGTTTAAATTTATATGAATATACATTTTTAGTGGTTGGGGGGGGCGGGGGTTGGTGGCGCCATTTTCTTGGTTAAATATTAAACAAGCAGGATAAAATCAGAAGTGACGGGGTTTTTAAAAAAAAATGAATGAAAATTTGAAATAAACAAATATGTGCATGATCAAGTCTAAGGCGCTGTCTATCATTTCCAACTACACAATGAGAGAAGGTGGGTGAATAGAAGTTTGACAATGGAAATCCTTCCGGATGCGGAGTTAATAAACATATTTTTTAAAAGCCAACGTAAGATTAACATAAAATCTATTAAAAGGCTTCCGGCTATAAGCAGAGTAAAAGAATGATGTAGTCATTTGATGGTAAACATTTACCCCGTATAATAAATAAGGAAAGCCAACACTTTATCAACATTTAAAACACTAATAAGAATGCAGGACTAAACACAAACCATAGATAAGCGTAGGACGCAATAATCTTCTGTATAGAAGGAGCGTCTGAAACAGATAAGATAAGGTAAATAATGCTCAGATATTAACATTAAGCTGAAATAATTTATTTATTTTTTTAAAAAGATGCCGCAAATTCTAGTAATAGTAATCGGAATAAGTGGTACCAGGAGTGGGCTGACAACACAACAGCCAGAGGGGTATTCGCTAACATGCCCAGGCCAAGCCGTTCAGACCAGTGGTGGAACCTGAGTCGCAAACACCAGGGTTTGGTGACTCAGATGAGAACAGAACATTGCCCAACCAACTCTTACTTTCACAGGCTAGACCACAACAGGGACTCGAACTGCCGTCATTGCAGCCAAGCCCCTGAGACAGTCGTGCACCTGGTGACGTCTTGCCCGGCGCTTGATATGGCCGGGGGGGGGGTGAGGGAGGCGGGAGAGTCCCATGTGAAGACAATGTTGTATGGCAATGCTCAGCAGATGGAGCAGATTGCCCAGGTTCTAGCCAAGGCCTTAAGAGATTAGTCTCAGGCCTACAGAATATGTGTTTAGTTTAGTAATAGTAATCGACAAAAGACAGGGAAGGTAGATGGGCAAAGGGAAGGTGCTCATATTTTAAGCAAAGCGTTGTTAGAGCAGAATTGAGGGATCCACGTGTGTCCATGGTGACCATAATGATATGCAGATGGCGTTTACAAACTAATCTGCTGCTATTCCACGTGAATACGAGAAGAAGAAAAAAAAATCAATAAACTTACAAATATTTAGACCTTATCAGTTCTTTATTAAATTCAGGAATTGAAATGGATTCTGGGTCACTGATTGTTCTTGTTGAAACGATATTGATCCCGCCACCACAAATGAAATTATTATGGTAACTAGACGCATGAAATTCATCAGTAAGGGGCCGTCCATAAAGTACGTCACGCTATTTTTGACCATTTTTACCCCCCCCTCCCCCTGTTACAAATCTGGGACCCCCCCCCTAAAGTACGCCACACTTTCGATAAAAAATTGTGTTTTTTTATTAACAAAATAATTAAAATTTAATATAAAACACTGTGACGTCACACATCGCCGGACCGTCGGACCCCCCTCCCCTGTCACAAACTGTCGCACTTTCTTACACCCGCCCCCCTTCTGGAGCGTGACGTACTTTATGGACGGCCCCTAAGTTCGTAATGACTGATATTTAATTTTTAAGGAAACCAGAAATAGCCATTTCTGTTCTAAACAGGGATACACGACATTATTATTAGAGTAAATAAATACAATCATAATTTGAATATAGCTAACAACAAATGAAGTGAAAACTATGTGTTCTATAATATATCCGATAAAAACCCTTACGAGGTTTTTTGTTTTGTTTTTGTTTTTGTTTTTTTTTAAACATGAAAAGCTTTAAATGTTTTATTACTTATTTTAAAACACCAAATGGCTCTTGTAAATTCCACCGTGTTAACTGAAGCAAACCGTATTTTGTTTCCTAAGAGACAATATAGAAACACAGTTTTTGTTTAGTTTCATGTTTCATCTTGGTCTGGAGTTAGAGTCTAGAGGAGACGTGAGGGGGACAAAATCACAGAGGCTTAAAAATATTCTGAAGCCAGAAAGAGAACAAGCACAATTTTAAATGTCAGCCAATTAATGAGAGCTCACTGGCCACGCCATCAGGCACAAATGAGATGCGGCAATGAAGCCAGGAATCCAATTTTCCACTCGTCCCGTTTCTTATTTAATAGCGGTGGAAAAGTCAACAGGCCATAATCAACATATGACATTGCACTTATGTAATTAGTGGTTCTCAAAGCGAGGCAGGATGGCGTCGTGTCCTCAAATAAAACACGGGCCATTCACGAGGCGAAGACTTGTAAAAGTATACTTACCTAGATATTTAGTCAAGTAAAAAAAAATGAGTGGTGTGCCGAGATGGTGTACAATAACATGAATGGTTTGTCCAATTAACGCAACCTTATTCGTTATCGGAGCAGTTTTCATGTGGGGGCATAGAAGTTTAATCTAAAAAAAACAAATGTGACCGTAGTTAATGCAAGCAAAAAAACTTTTTGACTTTTCAGTAAACGAGAACAGATGCTAACAGTTACGGAAGTAAATGTGTCAAGAGATATTTGAGGCAACTTTAAATGACGTCACACATTTAAAGGGGGTGTGAAGTCATGCATGTGTGACGATTTTCTTTGAAGATGTCTATTTTTTTTAAATTAAAAAAATTAAAACTTTAAAGTGTTTTTAAAATTAATTTCTTTATGATGCAGACTGTCTACACTCCAAGCACATGGTTTAATACATTTTTTAGGAAGGTGTTAGTGTTATCAACTAAGTACTTATTCAAAGAAGCAACATAGCCCCAACAACACGTACTTCAACGAGCTATACCAGAACAAGGACTCGAACTGTCGGCATTGCAGCCTAGCCCCCGAAACTGTAACGAATCTGTTAACGTCGTGCATCGAGCAGAGTGCATATCGGGGGTGAGGCTTGGGGTGGTAGAGTCCTACGCTCAGACTATTTCGTAGGCACTGCCCAGCAGACGGCGCACGTTGCCAAGGTACTAACCCAGGGGTCACCAAACTACGGCCCTGCTGTGTAAAAAGTTTGGTGACCCCTGTACTAGCCGAAGCTTTGGAGAGTAATCTCAAGCCTTAGACTTACAGACAAAAATACGCGTGATCTAATTCTACTGCCTATAATTATCAGGTTTATGTTATTATGACTTATAAAAATGCTTCACATGCCTCTAGTGCTGACTGCTCATATTCTTCATCATGAATCAAAATATATTACCCCATATAAGTAAATAACCCATTTAAATATCAAATCCGATTTACATATGAATTCCTACTTACTTCAAAAACACAAGGGGCGATGAACAAAATTATATTTACTTGCATGCAAAGAGCTACATTCTCTTACATCAGGGAAACCTAGTGGTTCCTATGCGGGAAAGAACCCATTGTAAATAATGTTTGCAGTTACAATAAGACTTGAGGTGATCAACTTTTAGTTTTGTTTTAATTCCGTGCGTCGTCAAACATTTATATTTTATATCAATTGTGTGATGTTAAACATATAGAAATATCGATATGCCTAGTACTTAGTGCAACTCTGTAGATTTTTTCATCTAAATTGTAATATCATTCAATTTATTTTTAATCCGTTTAAAAAATGTTACGAGTCTCTGATTCTCATCGATATTTTGTGACTCAAAATACCCCCGCCCCCCCAGACATACAGAAGCGCATACAGCTATATACAGAATGCGACTAAACATTAAGACGCCCATATATCCATCATAATATTACATACACATACAGAGAACCCAGTAGAGCTACATAACACTTCATAAACATACATGCACACTTAGATCTACACACATGTCTCGCACACATACAAACACTCATATACCTACACACATGTCATCTACGTACACCAGTGGCGTAGCTAGGGTCATGTGCGCCCGGGGACATGACACAAAATCGGCGCCCCTTGTCAGACCGAAAGGTTCTCGGGGCTCATTAAGCCCCTAAGAAAAATTTGAAATTTTACGGTTTATATAGTTCATTTTCGAAGCTTCTGGTATTTCAATGAAATAGAATACAGACTAATAATTCTCTATACGATTGTAAACAATTTATTTGAAAACAAAACTACTCTACTAATTATACGATTAGACATAGTCTACTAAAAATTGATTCTCCTTGATTTAATTTGATTGTCGCAAACTCGTCAATCACGTTGTCAAAATTAATATTCTCAAGTAGTGTTTCTTTTTCGATGCTAAGGAGTGCAAGATCACTGGGACTATCTTTTCCAATTGAAGCACGTAAATAAGACAAAATAAGCTTCAGTTTGCTGAAGGACCACTCACAGCTTTCAGTTGAAACAGCAATTGTTAGAAGTATTTGAAGCAGGGCCGTCTTAACGCCTGACCGTTGGGCATTTGCCCGGGGGCCCACGAGCATAGGGGCCCCATGGGAATATGTTTATTTATATATATTATGTATATTTATTTTTTATTCCTGCGGGGAAGGGGGCCAACACTATTTCTTTGCCCGGGGGTCCAAACTAATGTAAAGACGGCTCTGATGTGAAGTGAAATGCGCTTGACTCGGAAATACGTCATCTCCATATGAAACAATAAAACCAAGAACATCCAAAGGATTTTCCGATAGAACTTCAGTCCGGGTACTGAGAAGCATTTTTCAGTCTCTGATTTCTGTGCACAATTCGTGACCATTGACGTCAGTGTCGTATAAATTAGCAAAATCTAAGCAATTTTAACGAAGTGTATCGACTTTTGTCTCAGCAAGAAGAGTTTTGACGTCTTGTAAAAATCCAAATTTGTTGTTTAGATTTTTTAGACGTATAAACCGTATTGGTATCTCCTGTTGGAGTCTATCAGTTACGATGTTCATATCACGTGCAATTCTTCTGCAGAAAGTCCTGCATCTCTTGTTAATTCTCCAGGCATCCTCCGATGTTGTCTAATTCTTCTGTCAACATCGATTCCCCAAGTTGTGCATCTTCCTTTCCATTATCTACCGCAACCTGGCTCAAATTATCACGAATGTTGACAATTTCTTTCTCAAGCGATTCAAAATCAGATGCTGCTTCCTTGAAGTTCACAGTAGGATTCTGCAACCGTTTCTAGACACGATCAATTTTCCCAAGTATGATGTTCCAGAAATTTAACAAAACTAGAAATTTAAAGTTTAATATACCTTACAGCAAAGTTTCTGCATCACTTCTGGTGTCAGGCGTCATATTTGTACGTTTTGAGAATTTTTCTAACAGCTCTACCAGTTCCTCTAGTGAAATCTAGTCCTTCATAAATTGCTTTAATAGCTTCTGATTGTGCACTCCAACGTGTTTCAGACACTTCCTCTTCATTGTGATTGGCACAACTCTTTTTAATTCTTCCAAACGAGTTGTTGAACGAGAGAAAACAAAAATATATACTTTCAACTGTTCCAAAAACGTGATAACAACTGGATCCTGTTTAGCTGAGTGTACTCTTGGTAAGTTTAAGCTGTGGTTATCACAGTTGATGAACAATGCTCTGTGATTTCTGACACATATTCGGTGTTGAAGGCCGGATATATGCCCTGTCATTACAGCAGCATCGTCATAACATTGTGACCGATGGTCGGCTAGAGGTATGTTATTAGATTCTAGTTTCTCCACGATAACTCTTTCAATGCTTGCTGCGTCTTTGGAATGTATCTGGATACAACCTAAAAATGATTCTTTGATGGTTTCTTTTTTAGTTTGAAAATCCACATCCACAAATCTGATGACTTGAGAAAGCTGTTCCCGGTGTCTTAGATCGGGTGTTGGGTCAAGTAACGTACCGTAGTACTTGTTTTTTCTGATTTCACTCAACATCTGATTCCTTACAGTCGATGAAAGTAGGTGGATAAATTCATTTTGGATTTCCTGTATAAATAAGATACTGAACCTGGATTTTCTCGGGAATCTTGTAAGTGCTTTTCTAGCAATGGATCATACTGATCAAGTTTGATCACAGAGAGACAGGAAAGAGAGGCGGTGTGATGTTTCATATAAAAGGAATCCAACTTGCTTTGACATACCCACACAATCCCTTGAGAGGAGAGACGTTCTGTAAGCCAGTGATTCTCAACCTTTTGAGATTCAAGGACCACTTGAAAAATGTGTGTCTTAGCTACGGACCACTACTAAAAATTGTGCTACTGCCGAGCTGGAAAGTTAAATATAATTATACTGTGTATAGTGTATATCTTATCTGTTGCACACGCCCCTTCTATACAGAAGATTATTGTTAGCTATAAGTAGTATACATGTTAGTTAGTAAAATTATACTAATATGCTACATTTTGCGTGATCCAAAAACAGTATTGTAATGGCTTTCTTTTGTGAAGAACAAATGTCATTTATATTAGTCTCATAGTCTTCTTATTTAATTCTACGACTTGCTAACTATATAAAAAAAACTTTAAGTCATAAACAATAATTTTGTATTAAAAAGACTGCTATATTAGTTTATTTAGTACGAACGATGCTTTGTTTTTATTGTAAGCAATGCAGAAAATCCACTTTCATAAAGTTGCAAAGGGTAAAAGTATTTTAAAAGCTATCTGAGACAGTTCGGAGTACTCCAAAATTTCATTAAGCTCCCTTTCTGATGCAACATAATCAAAGTGGTATCGCTAGTCAGTTCAATGAACTGGTTTAATTACGATGTTGGTAATTTTATTTTATTAGACAATGTGTGCGAGATTAGGACTGGAAACCCACGAAAAACCACTGAACGTTAAAAATCACCAAAGTAGAATTAAAATTGGCCCTGCATTGATCGAATATCACTAGAAATTAAATTTGTCAACAGTTGTTTATTTATTTCAACATTTTTTGGTTTCTCGGTGATTTCGTATAATTGATCAAACATCTCAAAGTTACCTTGAAATAATCTTCTTTTACAAAGATCAGCTTTTTCGTAAAAGCAGACACTTTGTCACTGAGAGTAATATAATGTGTCTGTTTTCCTTGCCGAGTTGAATTAAGTTTATTGAGATCTTCAAAAGTTTCAGCCAAATAAGCCAGAACAGCCACCCATAAGCTATTGTTCAAATGATCAACAAGCTTTGAGTTTTTTCTACAAGAAACTCTCTTACGTCATCACGTAATTCAAACAGTCTGATAACCAGTGAATTTCAGTATACATCAGTAACTGTTAATGTTCAAGATTCATATTCGAACATAAGAAAGCAAAGAAATGAATATTTAATAGACGAGCCTTGATAAAATTTAAAAACTATTTAGGCCAGATCAAAAATATATTTTAAGTCAGCGTTTATTCTTTTACTCGTTAGTCTTCCTCGATAAATCATACAGTGCATAAATTTCATGAATTGCTTGCGGACCACCAGGCACATCTTCGCGGACAACTAGTGGTCCACGGACCACAGGTTGAGAACTACTGCTTTAAGCCACTCCTTTTTCTTGTCTTGGTCATTTTGGTTGCTTTTAGTGTCGTCTCTGTCTGTTCTATTAATAGAATCGCATTTGTCTCTTACTGCTCCCCTACTCTCACTCCCAGTCTCTCCAAGTTTTTTTTTAAATCGCCATCAGCAATCCTGCATTGTGGGTGTGTCATTTATTTATGAGTAGAATGGCGCCCCTTAACGCTCAATGGGGGCGCCAAAATCATGCTTGCCAACTGATTTATAATGAATACATTTTCGGAGCTCCAAAATTCAAACTTGCAAACGTATTTGGGATACATTAGTTTACATCAAAACACAATTAAATAATGAGTTTAAATACTCATTTTGGCGCCCCATAACGTGGCGCCCGGGGACATATGTCCCCCCCTGCCCCCCCCCTCGCTACGCCACTGACGTACACAAATATGTATACGATGTGATGATAACCTAGATGTCTGCCTGTATCACGTTAACGTGTCATATCTTGTTACACCAGCCATCCGTAGTGTAATCAGACAAAGGTTGTCAAGCAAGCGGCACACCGTCAACGTTTTCAATGAGAAATGAAAGTATACAATGTGAAGTGATAGTGTAACAATGGGAAGTGAGGGTATACAATGGGAAGTGAGAGTATACAATGGGAAGTGATATATATATATATATATATATATATATATATATATATATATATATATATCTATCTACAATTCTACACCCCTGTTGGCCTTGGACATGCTCTCTTCCGTCCATCTACAGTGACGAGAGTTTGTATATGTCCCGTCACAGATTAGATAGATCCACAGGTTCACGGCTTGAACCGGCATTGGAGATATCCTTATCTGTCAAGGTTGAGCCTCCATAAGCCATACGTCATTCAAAGGTGTATCTAGAAATATGCTCATCAAGGGCCGCCTGTACTAAATCTGAACTTTGATTGATTGACTACAGAACTGGCACGCGACTGGGCTTTCGGGTGTTCAAATGTGGTACTTATTACTGAAACATGGTGCCGAGTTATTACTATTGTCAATGAAGTGCGTGTATACATACGTGTATGTAGCAATGTGCTGGCGTTTTACATGTATGTAGCAATGTTGTGCTGGCGATTTTACATGCATGCATGTAGCAATATTGTGCTGGCGTTTTACAAGTATGTAGCAATGTTGTGCTGGCGTTTTACATGCATGTAGCAATGTTGTGCTGGCGTTTTACATGCATGTAGCAATGTTGTGCTGGCGTTTTACATGTCATTGCTGGCGTTTTACATGTATGTAGCAATGTTGTGCTGGCGTTTTACATGTATGTAGCAATTTTGTGCTGGCGTTTTACATGTATGTAGTAGCAATGTTGTGCTGGCGTTTTACATGTATGTAGCAATGTTCTGCTGGAATTTTACATGTATGTAGCAATGTTGTGCTGGCGTTTTACATGTATGTAGCAATGTTGTGCTGGCGTTTAAGTTTAAGTGCACCCGTATAATGGTGAATGAGGAATAACACAATTATTTAATGGTTATTAATACATATAAAATAAAATGTGTACGCACTGTGGTAGGGTTGTGCGTGTATGTGTGTGTGGGGGGTGTATTTAGCAAGAAGATATTGTGTGGAGCTCTGTGGAAAAATGTGAAGTGGGGAAAATCCTGGCCAATAACTTGAAACAGATTTCAAGCGGAGCTCTGACAAGTTTGTCTGTTGGTTGGTTGGTTTGTTTCTTTAAAAAAAAATTATTTATATTTTTGACCGGAGCTAAAGTGAGGCTTATTAAACTATACTGCTTCCATTTCAATATTGTTTAAATTAATGTTTTTAAAAGTACAGAACAAAGAAAGATAAGTATTTGTACTTTTTAATTTATAAACGATAGTCTATTTCTCCCCACATCCGTCCCTTGAGTCTACCAACTATGTCTCCATTACCCTCTATCAACTATGTCTCAATCACCCTCTACTACCTATGTCTCCATTACCATCTACCAGCTATGTCTCCATTACCATCTACCAAATACATGTATGTCTTCATTGCCCTCTACCAACTATGTCTCAATCACCCTCTACTACCTATGTCTCCATTACCATTTACCAGCTATGTCTCCATTACCATCTACCAAATACATGTATGTCTTCATTGCCCTCTACCAACTATGTCTCAATCACCCTCTACTACCTATGTCTCCATTACCATCTACCAGCTATGTCTCCATTACCATCTACCAAATACATGTATGTCTTCATTGCCCTCTACCAACTATGTCTCAATCACCCTCTACTACCTATGTCTCCATTACCATCTACCAGCTATGTCTCCATTACCATCTACCAAATACATGTATGTCTTCATTGCCCTCTACCAACTATGTCTCAATCACCCTCTACTACCTATGTCTCCATTACCATCTACCAGCTATGTCTCCATTACCATCTACCAAATACATGTATGTCTTCATTACCCTCTACCAACTATGTCTCCATCACCCTCTACTACCTATGTCTCCATTACCATCTACCAGCTATGTCTCCATTACCATCTACCAAATACATGTATGTCTTCATTGCCCTCTACCAACTATGTCTCAATCACCCTCTACTACCTATGTCTCCATTACCATTTACCAGCTATGTCTCCATTACCATCTACCAAATACATGTATGTCTTCATTACCCTCTACCAACTATGTCTCCATCACCCTCTACTACCTATGTCTCCATTACCATCTACCAGCTATGTCTCCATTACCATCTACCAAATACATGTATGTCTTCATTGCCCTCTACCAACTATGTCTCCATCACCCTCTACTACCTATGTCTCCATTACCATCTACCAACTATGTCTCCATTACCATCTACCAAATACATGTATGTCTCCATTACCATCTACCAACTATGTCTCAATCACCCTCTACTACCTATGTCTCCATTACCATCTACCAAATACATGTATGTCTTCATTGCCCTCTACCAACTATGTCTCAATCACCCTCTACTACCTATGTCTCCATTACCATCTACCAAATACATGTATGTCTTCATTGCCCTCTACCAACTATGTCTCAATCACCCTCTACTACCTATGTCTCCATTACCATCTACCAGCTATGTCTCCATTACCATCTACCAAATACATGTATGTCTCCATTACCATCTACTAACTATGTCTCAATCACCCTCTACTACCTATGTCTCCATTACCATCTACCAAATACATGTATGTCTTCATTGCCCTCTACCAACTATGTCTCAATCACCCTCTACTACCTATGTCTCCATTACCATCTACCAGCTATGTCTCCATTACCATCTACCAAATACATGTATGTCTCCATTACCATCTACCAAATACATGTATGTCTTCATTGCCCTCTACCAACTATGTCTCAATCACCCTCTACTACCTATGTCTCCATTACCATCTACCAGCTATGTCTCCATTACCATCTACCAAATACATGTATGTCTTCATTGCCCTCTACCAACTATGTCTCAATCACCCTCTACTACCTATGTCTCCATTACCATCTACCAGCTATGTCTCCATTACCATCTACCAAATACATGTATGTCTTCATTACCATCTACCAAATACATGTATGTCTCCATTACAATCTACCAAATACATGTATGTCTTCATTACCATCTACCAAATACATGTATGTCTCCATTACCATCTACCAAATACATGTATGTCTTCATTGCCCTCTACCAACTATGTCTCAATCAACCTCTACTACCTATGTCTCCATTACAATCTACCAGCTATGTCTTCATTACCATCTACCAAATACATGTATGTCTTCATTACCCTCTACCAACTGTCTCAATCAACCTCTACTACCTATGTCTCCATTACCATCTACCAAATACATGTATGTCTCCATTACCATCTACCAAATACATGTATGTCTCCATTACCATCTACCAAATACATGTATGTCTCCATTACCATCTACCAAATACATGTATGTCTCCATTACCCTCTACCAAATACATGTACGTCTCCATTACCAACTACCAAATACATGTATGTCTCCATTACCATCTACCAACTATGTCTCCATTACCATCTACCAGCTATGTCTCCATTACCCTCTACCAACTATGTCTCCATTACCCTCTACCAACTATGTCTCCATTACCATCTACCAGCTATGTCTCCATTACCCTCTACTACCTATGTCTCAATCACCCTCTACTACCTATGTCTCCATTACCATCTACCAGCTATGTCTCCATTACCATCTACCAACTATGTCTCCATTACCATCTACCAGCTATGTCTCCATTACCATCTACCAACTATGTCTCCATCACCCTCTACTACCTATGTCTCCATCACCCTCTACTACCTATGTCTCCATTACCATCTACCAGCTATGTCTCCATTACCATCTACCAGCTATGTCTCCATTACCATCTACCAGCTATGTCTCCATTACCATCTACCAGCTATGTCTCCATTACCATCTACCAACTATGTCTCCATTACCCATCTACCAACTATGTCTCCACCCTCTACCATCTCATACCCTACACTATGTCTCCATTACCATCTACCAGCATATGTCTCCATTACCATCTACCAAATACAGTATGTCTCCATTACCATCTACCAGCTATGTCTCCATTACCATCTACCAAATACATGTATGTCTCCATTACCATCTACCAGACAGTATGTCTCCATTACCATCTACCAGCTATGTCTTCATTGCCCTCTACCAACTATGTCTCCATGCTTACCATCTACCAACTATATTTCCGTTACCATCTACCATGTCTTCATTGCCCTATGCCCTATACCAACTATGATGCCCCACATTTCTACAGCTGTATTGACCCACTCACTATGCCACCAGCTGTTGCCCCACCTTTCTCCCACCGTTGTTGCCCCCCCCCACCCCTACGAGCCATGATTTTTTAACAGTGTTGCCACTACGATTCCAAGCTTTCATATTTATCTCGCTGGATAAAATAAAGTTAATTTATTTCTTATTCCTTGTTAATAAGATGGCATGGCCATAAGTTACATCGATTAAAAAAATCTTTAAATATTAAGCGCTCTCTCTAACCCCCCCAAAATGTCGTTTTCAAAGCCCTGGACTTCATAATTTTTTACGAATAAAATGAAACAATCTAAATTATCTAGTTCAGTGCTTCTCAAAGTGGTGATCCGCGGACCGGTGCCGGTCCGTGGGCCATCCGCTGCCGGTCCGCAGCTGTTCTAAAAAAAAAGGACAGAAAAAATTGTCAGTGCAGGGAAAATAGTGCACCGGTCCCTGGTGCAATGGAAACAATTCCTGCTGGTCCGCAATACTAAAAAGTTTGAGAAGCACTGATCTTGTTAATATTACCTTAATATTTTTTATAAAACAAAAAGACATTAAAAAAAAGAAAGAAACGAAAGATTCATAATTTTTTTTCATGAGCTTTAATGTTTCCACAACATTACTTTAAAGACAATGAACTTGGGCCCTTCATGTAAATTCTGATCATACGCAAACGCCTCACATGGCGCCTCAGACATTATCGATGACATTAAAAGCGGACTTATTACTTTTATTATAGTTTATAGCATTGTCATAAAATTTCATATATGAAATAAGAGTAATAAACACGTATATAAATTATAGTGATCAGTGATCAATATGGACCGTTACTGGTGACGATCAGCCCCGGACTTAAGAGACCCAGGGCCCCTAGGCACTTCGCATTTTGGGGCCCTCCAAACATCTTGAAGCTTTTTGATAATGCAAGCTAGGCTTTCGAGCTTATGTGAAGATTCCACCACATGGGCCCCTAAGCTGGCTGGGGCCATAGGAAAGGGCCTTGTAGGTCTAGGCAGAAATCCGGGCCTGGTGACGAACCAAGAATAATGGATCACACTGCACTACTCGCAGCATTGAGTGTTCATCTTAAAGACGACGTTCAACCCTTGTTTATCAATAGCGAGGTTTAATTAACAACTGGTGAAACGTTTTCTGAAGTCCAGCTAATGTTAAGCGTACGTCCCTTCTCAATTTTTTTTTGATCTCATAATTCTCCCACGACCGGAACGGTGAAGCGAACACTTTTCCTCCCATTATAAATTTAAATATAATTTCCACACGCGGCGGTTTTCTTCTTGTCCCTTGCCCTTCCTTTTCAGAATGTATTTTGCCTGGAGCACGATCGACCCATTTCGATTAACACAGCTTACCTACACAGCAATGCCCCACTGGATAATCTTTTATCTTGGTCTTGGCTTATGTTTAAGTTTGTTTTGTTATGTTTTTATAAATTGCCTTCACTACTTCCGTACCATTTCATGACGATTAGTTTCTATAGCTATGTAGTCCCACAGGTGGGATTTCTCATTTAAAGAAAAAAACAACACCATTTATAACAAACACACACTCACACACACACTCACACACACACACACACACACACACACACACACACACACACACACACACACACACACACACACACACACGCGCGCGCACACACACACACGCACAAAAAGCATAAGACATGAATTTTTGGATTAAAGTAGGACAGTTTAAGTGGATCCAAAATCATAATTTAATTTTAATCTGAAATATTTTTTTAAAAATACTTAAATTTATCTTTTAAAAAAAATAGAACATTCAATTAAAATGTTCAAAAGCAATGGTTTGATTTTTTAAAATACCAGATTATTTACACAAAACAAATAACACGGGTAGTCGAAAAGGTGAACTGAATATCGGGAATTCCACTAACACTTTTTTATAGCATACATATATACGGATACACATTACAGAAATTTTGTCCAATAAAATAGTGTCACGTTCACTTAATTTATTTTTGGACAATGTCATTTGAACGTGTCTACGATCCTATGGCTGATATTTACACCCACGTCAAAAGTGAATGTAGTATGAATAAACAAATATTCCCATATTCATATTGAAGCGGTAGCGTGATCAAAAGCCAAAATACGGATCAGGCTTCATTGTTATCGTCAAAGATTAAAAATAACTTTTTGTGATGACGTGTGATGAGGGGGAGGAGGTGAAAAATGGGCAAAAATTGCGTGACGTCATTTTATGGACGGCCCCTGTGGTCACACCCCGAATGACAGTGATCTTAATCTAAATCTCCTCCTGCCCCTGAGGTATTATACCTTGTGGTCAACAATTAATCCCTCTCCTAAATTGAGGACAATAAATGGCGACCCTTGTTGAATTGTATTGTATTGTCTTGTATTGTATTGTCTTGTATTGTATTGTCTTGTATTGTATTGTCTTGTATTGTCTTGTATTGTATTGTATTGTCTTGTATTGTCTTGTATTGTATTGTATTGTATTGTCTTGTATTGTCTTGTATTGTCTTGTCTTGTATTGTATTGTCTTGTATTGTATTGTCTTGTATTGTATTGTCTTGTCTTGTATTGTCTTGTATTGTCTTGTATTGTATTGTCTTGTCTTGTATTGTATTGTCTTGCATTGTATTGTATTGTCTTGTATTGTATTGTCTTGTATTGTATTGTCTTGTATTGTATTGTCTTGTATTGTATTGTCTTGTATTGTCTTGTATTGTATTGTCTTGTATTGTCTTGTCTTGTATTGTTTTTATATCATTTGAAATTAATTTTTTGGCTATACATACACGTATACATTAGATGTCACAAGATACTTAATACAAAATCTAACTTTATTTACTAAACCTAAAATATTGAAAACATCCCTTTCTTTCATTCTCAATTATTATGTGTGTGTGTGTGTGTGAGTGCTTGGGTATGTTTGTGTTTATGTGTGTTTGTGTGGTAAATATAACTTCTTTGACCCTGTCAACGCCATTTAAAGTTTAAAACGTGTGCAGCAGGTTCCATAATCCCACGCCAGAGGGCATTTCAACACTCATCAAGCTTTATATACAAAACCCGCACCTGCCCTTTGTTTTCTCCCCTTGGCACATAAACCACTAACTTTATGACCACCCCCACTCCCCCCCCCCTTTTTTTTTCCTTCTAGACAGTGGAAGCAAATTATAGCTAGCAAATAATACTTCCAAATAAAATTTTAAATTGTTTTGTATTATTTCTGATAATAAAATATTGCCCCCGAATTGATCTGTGCTATAGGACTATATATATAGACAGTAGGGATATTAAAACTAATTCTTTTGACCTTGAATTATTTATTAAGTGCATTTGGAGCCACATATAAAAAAAATATCTGAATTAAAATTATTTATTAATGTTTGATCGCTCCTATCGTATCTTTTGTCAGATGCGTCACCTAATGCAGTAGCTCATGGTGTCAACCACTTGCGATTTACCCATAGACCTCCTCCGAGTCTGCCAGAGTCAAATAAAAGAAACCAACAGAATGTTACGCTTTGGTGTCAACCATTGTGATGGTGTCACCCGGTGCGGTCCACACCCCTAGCGACCCCCTAGTGACGCCGCTGCCTTTTCTTTATATCTCTACATAACATACACACGAAAATATATCAATATAATGAAGTTTTATGTGTTACAGCAATTTCGTTTTACCCACTGACATATGTATCAGTTTCAGCTGTAACTCTATCCGCGTGTCGACTACATTCAACATTTTATATCTTCGCCACATCTCCGTTTTAATGCGGTTGTTACCGTAAAATAGAGGATTGATTGACGGACCACCTTTGCCTTTCCATTTCCTTCTTTAACTCAAATATTGTGTGTTTGTAAAGGCGGTACAGCAAGATTAATAATAATAAATGTAACAATAATAATAATAATTTATAATAATGATAATAATAGTAAAATAATACGTTAATAATAATTAAAGTAATAATTAAATAAAATAATAATAATTATTATTATTTATTTTAGTAATTTATATTTTTCATGTTATTGAAATCGATATGTATCTTTGATCCATCACGTGACCAAGGAATAAATCTCCACTTTGATCCACCACGTGACCAAGGCACAAATCCCCAATTTGATCCATCAAGTGACCACGGCACATATCTCCACTTTGATCCATCACGTGACCAAGGCACAAATCCCCACTTTGATCCATCACGTGACCAATGCAAAAATCTCCACTTTGATCCATCACGTGATCAAGGCACAAATCCCCACTTTGATCCATTACGTGACCATGGCACAAATCTCCACTTTGATCCATCACGTGACCAAGGCACAAATCTCCACTTTGATCCATCACGTGACAAAGGTACAAATCTCTAATTTGATCCATCACGTGACCAAGGCACAAATCCCCACTTTGATCCATCACGTGACCAATGCAAAAATCTCCACTTTGATCCATCACGTGGTCAAGGCACAAATCCCCACTTTGATCCATCACGTGACCATGGCACAAATCTCCACTTTGATCCATCACGTGACCAAGGCACAAATCTCCACTTTGATCCATCACGTGACAAAGGTACAAATCTCTAATTTGATCCATCACGTGACCAAGGAACAAATCCCCACTTTGATCCCTCACGTGACCAAGGCACAAATCTCAAATTTGATCCATCAAGTGACAAAGGCACAAATCCCCACTTTGATCCTTCACGTGACCAAGGCACAAATCCCCACTTTGATCCTTCACGTGACCACGATTAATTACCCCCCCCCGACCTATAAAGCGACCACAACAGCCATCTACCCTTTGACCTTTCACTGCAACTGATTTATTCCATATCGACCGCTGGCGGGATCAATTACTGAACGTCTCTGCAATCAACATAAATCCATCTATTGCTTTGCAGTTGTTAAGATTTGTAGGGGGGGGGGAGGAAATATATATATAATGGTGAAAAAATAAAATAACGCCCGATCAATACACGCTCCGGAACACAAACGAGACTCTTTCTGACACCCTGGCCTCAACGTCGGTCACATTGGGTCACTCACGAAGTGGAAATTTTTATTTCTAAAACTGTCACTTCTATCCCTTCTTTCCGTTTCTAAACTGTTCATCTCTTGCAACGCCCCAGTGAACGTATAATTTGTTAAAACATAGACGCCCCTGAGTACGTATAATTTGTTATAACATAGACGCCCCTGAGTACGTATAATTTGTTAAAACATTGACGCCCCTGAGTACGTATAATTTGTTAAAACATTGACGCCCCTGAGTACGTATAATTTTCATAATATAGACGCCATTAAATACGTATAATTTGTTAAGATATAGACGCCCCTGAGCACATATAATTTGTTAAGACATAGACGCCCCCGAGTACGTATAATTTGTTGTTATAACATATAGACGCCCCTGAGTACGTATAATTTGTTAAAACATAGACGGTTTAGGCCAGATATATTTAACTATATATTTTAACGTAAAATGTGATGGACAAGAAAAGAAGAAAAAAAGCGAATGACAATTTGGTTCAAAAGGAGGCCAGGTATTTTAAAATAGGTCAAGAGAATGTGTATGGAGCCTGGAGGGTAGAAGGAGTCAAGGCGACCCTTGAACGATCCTAGAGAAAAGTCGATGTGTGAGTTGCAACCTTTTTAAACTCAAACCTACTAGCGGTTTACCATTGAAGAAATCTGTAGGCCTAAGGGGCCGTCCTTAAAGTACGTCACGCTCCAGAAGGGGGGGGGGTGTTGTAAGAAAGTGTAACAGTTTGTGACAGGGGGAGGGGTGTCCGGCCATGTGTGACGTCACGGTGTTTTATATTAAATTTTAATTATTTTGTTAATTTAAAAAAATGTGTTTGGAAGTGTGTGACGTACTTTAGGGGGGGGGGAGGTCCGAGATTTGTGACAGTTTGTGACAGGGGTGAGGGGGGAGTTAAAAATGGTCAAAAATAGCGTGACGTACTTTATGGACGGCCCCTAAAGTAAGAGTGCTTTTCTTAAATTACTTGAAGGATTCTTTATCCAGCACTTCTCACTATATACACTTGTATTTCTTTCTATCTCTCTCTCTCTCTGTTCTTTCTCTTGACGTTTCTCTCTATCTCTCTCTCTATTTCTTTCTCTCTCTCTTTCTCTATATCGCTTTACCTTTCTCATACTCTCATCTACGTGTATATTGATTTTATCATCCCCCCACCCTTCCACAATATGTGTTTGTTGTTTTATATCACCACCGAGCCAGTAATTGCTCGTTAAATCATTCCTGAACCCATCAAATCAGCTCATCAAATCTTATTATTCTTAACAATCCATAACATCATATCTATGTTGTGAGCGTAGGGCTTTTCAATTTAAAGTCGTCCGCAGCCGAGCACCAAAGATCAATTTAGTATTAATTATTTTTTTTATACCAAGAAGAAAAAAAATAGCAATAAAAGAGTGAACAAATTAAAGTGGCGACAGATTGTGGGAAGTTAGGCACGTGGTGTAGATGTCCACATCACCATACGGCCAAAGTGTCCTTGTCAAAGGCCACGTGGTGACTGCCGCGCGCGTCCCGCGGTGCGCATGGCGCGAGATCGAGGCACTAACTTGGCCACGTGGAGAGCGCGGTATAAGATTCCTGCGTGGAGAGTAGCGGGAATGATTTGAATATTAGTCTTTTTTTGAAACGCCGGCCGGCCGGCTGAGGGCAACAACTGTTGAAACGTCCGGTAACTCAAACCAGTGGTTCACAGATTTGTGCACTTGAACACCGTTAAAGCTGGGTAAAGTGAAGGAATGAAAAATCGCTGCAAACGGAGGGATGCTGGATTGTGTCAAGGATTGGCCACTCGGCAAATAAAATTTACTAACATGGAAATTTATGAAAAGAGACCTTAATTATTTTAAATATCAATTTTTTGAGACTATGAAGTGGGTTCAAGTCCTGTTTTTTTTTAAATTTTATTATTATTATTATTTTTTTAACTAGTGTATCACCCGTCAAAAATGACGGAAGTTTTTAAAATGCATACACATCAAACATGGGCTGCTTCTTAAAAACTGCTTT
Source organism: Ampullaceana balthica (assembly GCA_944989445.1). Lineage (NCBI taxonomy): Eukaryota > Metazoa > Mollusca > Gastropoda > Lymnaeidae > Ampullaceana > Ampullaceana balthica. The sequence continues at coordinate 99,879 of CALYLW010001399.1, read as the reverse complement.
ATTTATATTTGATTCACGGAATTCGCTCCTTCGTTTGGCATCCTGGACCAAGGGAAAGAACATTATGTTGAAAGATCTTTGATTCATACATTATTTGCGCCTTCCACTGTAAGGCTTACCGTAAGTTTTGGCATTCAACATCAATAGATATTGTTTGCCATGGGATCCACAGACAACAGAATTGGAGGGGGCTGGGAGGGCACGGAACACGTGGAGAAGCAGACGTGAAATATGCAGAAAGAGAGAGACGCACGTTATTTCGTTTCTATACGACTTGGGGCCATAAATGACGTCACGCAATTTTGACCGATTTTTCACCCCCTCCCCCCACGTCACGCGTCGTCAAAAAAAGTTAGACCCCTCCAATAATACGTCACAAAGCTTTGGACCCCCCCCCCAAAAAAAAATATATTTTTTTTTACACAAAAAAACACTTATTTTCCATTTGAAAATGAGTATGTTTCAAATCACTTTTTTTATATTTAAGTATTATTTAGTGTTTGTCTACATTGTAATATCGTAATACGCGTGAAGCTATGTAAAACGGCATTAAATAAATTGTAAACCAGCGCTTCTCAAACTGTTTCGTATTAGATGATCGGCAGGAATTTTTTTTGTATGCGTTTCACTAGGTACCGGTGCATTCTTTACCCGTTTTCACGTGATTTTCCATGTACTGACGCATGGGGGCGCCACAGGGTGGGCCAGGTGGGCCATGGCCCACCCAATTTTTAGAGCTAATGGGCCACAATGTATTTGGCCCACCCAAAAAATCAACTGAAACCAACAATATGGCAACTGTTTAATGTACAACTCTTCTTTTTTATAAGTTTGTTAATTTTTTTAGTACTAAATAACATTGCGATTTTGAAAAAAAAATCAGTTTTCCTTAAAATAATTTCACTATGTGGCCGCGTCCGCCACAGAAACCGGGCACTACCCCCTCCCTCCCCATCCCCTCTCCACCCCCCCTCCATACTCTCTGACCATATCGCATCAGTCCCTCACCCGGCCGAGTGGATGGTTGACCATTTGAATGCGGCGATAGCTGGTCGCGTTAGCGCCGAACAAAAGCTCAAGTTTAAGTACCAACAATTGCGGTCAGCGTCGGAGACGTCATGGGGCAGTGCGTCCAGACGGGACAAGGGAACGGGGAATGCCAACAGTATTTTATAGTGGCCAGGGAAAAAACATTAATTGAACGAGTTTTTACGACTTGAGCCATAGGACGATCTCCAATGTCACCCACATTCCTCCAATATAAGGCGATGTCTGTGGGAGACCAGGGAGAGAGAGTCCTGCGCCTGGAGAGTGAGTGATCCAGTGCCTGATGAGGTGTACCGAACTTAGTGGTAGAGTAGGGCATAGCTTAGGGACTGTTATAAAATTGTATACTGTGCTTCCTGATTTAGTTATTTACTTTAGTGTTTTAACTGTGTCAGCCTTAGGATAGAAATTACTCTAATAAACACTATTCACAACTATTGTCCGCACTACCTGTGTGTTATCTACTTATTAAATAAAACTGTCAAGTTTTGTGTGTGTGCTGCAATATAGCAAGATATAATCAACCAAAACATTCCAACTATAGCCACCACTCGGCTACAACTAAAAACTAATATATAATATAAATCATTTTATACGCTTTTTCATTACCAATCTGCACAAATTTATTGAAGTTTACTCACGACACTGTCGCCCATTTGGAAGTTAGACATTGGTCTGGAAAAATTAAAAAGGGAAGGGTACAGAGATAGGAATAGACCCAGGGTTCATGGTCTTATTTAAGGCAAGGGTATCGAATGAAACAAATTTGTGTTACCAACTTGGCCCACCCAATATTTTGCTCATGGCGCCCCCCATGTACTGACGTGATAGCAAAATGAGCTTCTACATGGCTTAAAGCCCTATAAGATTAAGTATGAATTCGGCTTGTTTTGGATAAATTTTTTTAAAAATTTGTTTGGTTGCCAAGGCATCGCAAGACAGCTAACGAAAAATGCAGCGTAATGTCAAAAACCATTTGATGTGATTATCCTTCGCGATTAAGCTCGCGAATTTGACTATTGATATTACAAGGATCATTTTATTGTTGATATACCTAGAATATATAGATACAGGACGATTCCTCAAATTGATCTCGACCTTAAAATGACAGTTTTCCTGCTAAGTATATGCACATCAAAGGCATTGGATCTAAAATTACCACATTGATATCAAATCTCATGTTTTCTAAAAATTATTTGGTATGCGCTGGAAGAGGAATATGGCGAGTACTGTACGAACCCCACATGTGTGCAGGCAAGTAGGTTGTCATCGTGTGCGTCGCGAAATACATTAATGCTTCAAGTTGAAGACTAAAACATACTATGACATCAATAAAATATCCAATAATATCATAACTTTTTACTCCGAAGCTCTCGAGTTTGTTGTGTTTTTTGTTTATATTATTATTATTTTTTGGTTTTGGTTGTATGGACGAGGCATGTTTAAATTGTTGCATGCTCTTGTGGAATTTATAAACTAATGAAAAATACATGGCTACCGCTATCGGGCGGTTTAACCGAGGGGTCTGTGAACAGCGGTAAATTATCTCATATGGGGTATAAAGGGAACTCTTGGCGTTTGACCAAAAACAAATCGAACAATTCTATCAAACTTAAAACGTTTATAATTGTATCAAATAGGTTCCCCCCCCCAAAAAAAAATGGATATTCCGTGTCGATTTGACTTAAAATATCTATACATAATCCTATTCAGATCATTTTTAGACACTTGTCATTCTTGTAAAACTCACCAGTTGCATTTTCGGGGGTGGGGGGGCGGGCTAACGACGCTCACCAAATCCCCGAGTCATGTGAGCAGGAATTCGAGTCTGGGGGGTGGGGGTAACGCACACAGAAACTTGTATATTTTGGGGTAACGGGCAAAAAAGTTCGCCGACTACTGCCGTGAAAGAACCAAACGGAGCGCCGGTGACATCACAAATGCTTTGATGTCAACATCAAACGACGCAGGGTATAATTTCATACATTCTCATGGGTTCTCAAACTTAAGGATTATAATTAGATTTAATTTTCATTTCTTGATAACTTACGCCGACCGGCGTCTGATGGCCTACCGACCGGCACTTTGAGAAGCACTGATTAAAAAAATTTAAATTAAAAAAAAATCATTAAATAAATTGTAAGTGACCAAATATTTCAGTGGAAGTTTTATTTTCCCTTTTGATGTGACGTCACATTTCTTCAACACCCCTCACCCCTCGTCACGCATCGTCACAAAAGTGGGACCCCCCTCCCCCCTCTAGGTGCGTGACGCCATTTATGGACGGCCCCTTAGCTATATGACGAACGATGTTTTAGAAATTGTTGTCTAACGCAATATGAAATAGGCAAATTTATTGTCTTATTGTAAAACATAGACAACTGTTTAAAATTCTCCTATTTTAAAACACTTTTCAATAAGTTGCTTATATCTGCTCTCAGTCTATGCCAGTGGTTCTTAAACTTATTTGGCCCACTATCCATTTTCCAGAAAAAAATATTACTCAGCGCCCCTGGAATTATTATTTTTTATAGCAATTAAACAAAAGATATATGTACAGTGGTACCTTGGTATACGTATGCTTTGGTATAAGTCCAACTTGGTATACGTCCTGTTTGGACGCGAAACAATTTTCTTGGTATACGACCTTTGTTTGGTATACGACCTTTGTTTGGAATTCGACCTGCGTGCATCACGCAATTTTAGCCGACTCCCCCCCCCTCGTCACAAAAAATTAGACCCCCCCCTCAAACATGACGACACTAAGCTGCCCCCCCCCAAAAAAAAATAAAGCCGTATTTCCTATTTGAAAATGAGCATGTTTCAAATCACTTTTTTTTGTCATTTAAGTTTGTATTTAATGTGAGGCTATACTCTATTTTCATAACATGCGTGAAGCCATTTAAAATGTTATTAATAAATTGTAAACAATCAAATATTTCAGTGGAACTTTTATTTAAAGTTGTGCGTTTTGATGTGACCAAGGCGGACGAACATTCCGCTAGTCCATGCACCGGAACGACTTAAAAAAAATCGAGGTGCGCGCAAAAATTCATTTTATGAAACTGCGGAGGAACGTTCCGATAAACGACTTTCAAAAACAACACCCAAAACTGAGTCGACAAATCGTTTCATTAAATAGTATATTGTATCAATTATCCTTTTGAAGAATATACGAATCATAAATATTATAACTATAAATCAAAATTTCGTTTTAGACTGCGGGGCCGCAGTGAGCTTCATGACGAGATGTTACACCTTTCGGACTCCGTCGCCAGTGTTGTAACTACAAGGTTATTTTGTGCCCGGGAACAAACTATCAAAAATTATAAAATTGGCGCATAGGCAATAAAATATTTCGAAAGTTTCAATGTTAAAAAAACATAAAAATTTGAGATTGGTAAATCACTTTCATTTAATGCCATCAATGTTGATGCTGGCGAAATGGTATCCGAACTAGATGCAGATAAAGAAAATAGTTTGTTCGAAAAACATATATGATTTTCGTACACAAGCTAATCTACTGGACTTTGAAATTTCGCCTTCAAGTTAGGGTATTTAAATTCAAAGTATCTAACTTGAAATTGTCTAGAAAAGACTAATTTACCTCATGGGTTAAAAAAAAATGATTTAATTTAAAAAAAGAATTATTATTTAATTCAAGAAAAGTTGATTTATTCAAGTTTTAAAAGATATTTAAGCTCGTAGTTATACTGCCTGATATAATATCATTACTTCGAATATTCCTGATAGCTGCAAAAGAAGCTTATCTAACATTAAGTTAATGAAAAAACCAATTGCAATGAATCATGAATACACCGAGATTTCCCATTCTATGGTTATGTTGGCTATTGGCTGAGAACATTTATACAATAAAGATTGTGCCATTAGGAAAAGCGGAAAACTTCAATTATTTTTCAAGCAATGAAATTTTCACTACATAAATTTAATGCTAACATAGGAATTTATAGTGCCCTTATTATTTCTTTCTTTCGAATAAAAATTATCTTTTATATATAGCATCAACATATTTTCCGGGGGAAAAGCTGGATGGACGGCAAACCTGGGTTATGCCCCGGGCGGCACTTACACACGCTACGCCGCTGTAGTCAACAAAACAATTATAACAAAATAATAATGACAATCATTTAAAGAAAAAGAGACGTACTATATTCATAATCTATTTGTAATGCCCTCAGTTCTGCTGTAGATTGATTTGTAAATCGCCATCCATTCCAGGAATTTCAAAACAACATCTGTTTCAATATTCTTTCATCTCATGCTTTACAATTTAGTAGATTGGTTTCCTTTCAAAGCCTCAGTTTTAAAGGGTAATACACAGTGGCTTGATTAATGTGCATACTTGCTCTACTTCTGGACAAAGCAATGCATCTCAGACGTGTATTGGAACGTAGTGTAACAGCTGCGTTAGAAACAATTGTTTTGGGTTAAGGAATTATTTTGTTTGATTTATTTTGTCTGGGCTTGGTATCCTAAAAAAACAACCCGTAAAAAACCAAGTTTTTGACTATAAATCCTTTACGTATGAGACGTAACTAAAAGAATGTTCATTATAACACGCAGCGCAAGACCATCCAAAAATACAAAATTGCAGTTGTGTCGTAAAACATGTTTAATATAATGCGCACCGATCAGGAATAGGTTTATAAAAAGTGTTGTCAGTAAAATACGCACCTTATTGCGCGACAGAAAGGTTGTTCAATATAATACGCACCGCGACGCTCTATCTCAAAAAATAGCACGATACATAGGAATAAATAAAATAATCTAAAAAATCAATAATTTAATTACGGTACATGCGATCGATCTGAAATTTTGATACATTGTTTTTATCATCGGTACGAAACTGCCTGCAAAATTTCAGCTCGCTATCTTGCGAGCAAGTGGGTTAAAAATCGATCAAAAGTTTTGGCGACAAGCAAGCAAGCAAGGTCGGTCGGTCGGTCGGCCGCAGACACCACGAGTTAATATAAAGGATTTAAAAATACAATTAACCAGTTGTTTGTTACGCATGGACTTCTGGGGTTGAGAGTTTGTTTATCTCATTAGTTTACATGTTTCTAAATTAATGAGAGAATTCTCTAAACTGAAATTTCGTAAAATAACAAAACAATAATTCCGTTTAACATGCAACCTTTTAGCTGAAAATGTCTTTCATTAGATTTTTTAAACAAGTAGGTCAATCAAGTAAGATATCTCATCTTTAGATTGAATTCATTTGAATTCAATTGAATCGTAAAGCATAATTTTTATCCTTCAAGAACTCCAGCACCAAACAGCTTATAAAACTAAACTAAACAAGCTCCATTTGACAACCGACAAACTTCCGTATAAAGCAGGAAACGATTAAATTCTTCATTGTTTTCAATGCTAAGCTCCTTAAATAATTAATCTGTCATTCACTGATTTGCTGCTGAATGTGTTGATAGCTTTAAATACATATTATAATAAATTATGTAGGCTTGCACTTAATTTTTTTTTCACAACTAGATGTTGACGATGGATGATACAATGTACTGTGAATGAATTCAGCACCTCATTTTTAAATATGGAAGAACACCCTGTGGCATCCTACCATCGCTGGACAACCATTTGTGGGTACGGATAAGATATTACTCAGTGGTATTTATTTTTATTTATATATATATATATATATATATATATATATATAATATATATATATATATATATATATATATATATATATAAATATATATATATATATATTTAAAAAAACAATAAAATACAAAACAAAAACAACCTCATCCAATTCATAAAATGTTGATTCTCCTTTACTATCAGTTTGCTAATATTTAGCAAATAAATTTTTTTGGCAAATTTGTTCTTCCTTTTTGTACCGCACGAATGCTAAAAGTAAAGCTTCATTACTGGCAAAGTTGACTCATCCAGAAGAAAAGAAAACCGAGATGTTTTTAAATAGCCGCACAATGAATCTTCATTGTCTTGAGCCATTTCACCTATTCTTCTTTGCACTGTATCATTGCTCAACGAAATGTTCTTGATTATATCAGATACTGGCTTGTGTAGCACAGTACGTATTACTTCACTTATAGCCGCGGTATAAATAGTTCTTCACCAACAGTATGTTTTCTCGATTTGGCAACCCAAAACGAAATATTGTAGGGAGCAAGCAAACCATCGCCATCTTAGGTGGTTGCGGTTGATAAGAGTTTTGCCAATGTCGGTTGTTTGATATTTTTACTTTTAGTGTTCAAAAATAAGATAAATCCTTATCCTTTTTATTACCATGTACTTTGTTGTTTTTTTAAAAATAGATAAATTAAGCGTTCTGAGCGGAATATATCAATTTTCGAAATCTCTTCTTTCTTCATCGCCCCCTTACGGTTATTCATCGTCCCCAAATGCACATGTAGCGATCACTGCCCCCTTGATTGCTACAGCGTCCACCAGGCGGCGGTAGCACGCACTTTTGAAATCACTGGTTTATATACTTCATTTTTTTAAAAAGTATGCAAACATTGATATTATATTATTATATTATATATTGGTATTAAACCAGGGGTCTCCAAACTTTTCTGCCGGAGGGCCGCAGTTTGGGGGTCGACTACACACAGTTTTGTAGTAAAATACAGGTAAAAATAGTATATTTTTTTGGAAATTAAAAGGTATCAAGGGGCCGGATGAGAGAGCCTCGCGGACCGCATCTGGCCCGCGGGCCGTATTTTGGAGACCCATGTATTAAACAATCAAATTTCATGGGTGCTCTTGCTCAACCTCACTAAGTTAATGCAGTCAGAACATGAACAGACGTCAGGTGCAGTAGGTCGCAACTCGCAAGCAGTCGCATGGCTTTCAAGGTCGTGGAGACAAATTTCCAATCTCTAGGACTTTAGGCTATGGCGGATTAAGGGGGGGGGGCTCAATGGGCTAAAGCCAGGGGCCCCCGATGATTTAGGGACCCCCAAACATAGTATATTTTATAATAAAGGTGGACAAATGTTTGCATGAATCCCTGAAAATATTAATTAAATAAATTAATAAAATCTTAACTATTAATCTGATCGCTATTCGGACCCGATAGTCTTAGTAATCGAAAAACCTGATTTGATAGGCTCAATAAGAGAAAATAATATTAAAGAATATTATTTATATTTTTTTTTAAATTTAGAATTTCCGTCAAGCTCCGCTGGTCGTATGGAAGTGTGTAGGCTTGTGGTGCTAGCGATGTCGGGATCTAATCCCAGTGGTGGAATCTTTTTCTTTTTAAATTTGTCTTTTTACAATCAATTTTAGGATACCGGCAAACAGTTATTTCTTCGTGTTCGGTTTTTTCATGAATAATCGTTTTTGCTGGAAAGGCCGATCCCGTAGTACAGACAAAGCATGAGCAAGGAACCAATTGACCATTTACTTACAATTTACAGTCTTATATTAGCTGCTAGCAATCATTTATTTAAAGTGACGCTGGCTGGATAGGGCCCCAGTTTGAATTGCAGCCAGGGGCCCCGTGCAGTATAATCCGCCCCTGACTTTAGGTCATACGGTCCTGTCAGACGTTTAAACCTGTCAAACAATTACTAGTCTGTAAAACATGCAAGTCTGTGTCAATTATACTAGTATGTCAAACATACTATACTAGTGTGTTACCCGTCAAAAATTAAGGAAGTTTTCAAAATAAATATATTTCAGCTGAAATTCAATTAATAAATAATTAAATAATCAGAAAAGGTAGAGACAAAGAGAGAAAAATTAAATCTCATTTCCATATTGAACAATTTTATACGGACGTTTGAAAATAGTTTTTTTGGTGCAGTAATTGTTTTAAGGTGCGCTGCTTTCTAAAATTAGTAGCGTTACGAACGGACATACATAGGAATTTCTGTATATTGATATTGATAACCTGTCAAACATACTAGCCTTTCAAACATACAAGTCTGCCAATCGTACTAGTCCATCAAACATACTAGTCTGCCAGTCATACATTCATGTCAGATATACTGACCAGCAGACTTATAAAGACTGTTAAACATAATAGCCTGTCAGATATACAGTATGCACCTGTCAACAGAGAAAAACCTTGCCATGAACTGACCCAAGGGAAACTACTCAACCTCTGGGGAGAAGGTCGATCACAAGCGTGCAAATGCAGACAACAAGTAGATCTATGTGGGAAATGGGGACTTCAGAATTAAGAACGTCCATTTGCTAGCGTTTCTAGAACGATCCTTACTAAAATCTCACTACCTACACAATTTATTAAAACAAAATAAAATGCATCATTTATATATATTTATTTAAAATTAACAATCTATAATTATATACTATAAATTGTAAGGTATATGGTCAAGACAAAGAATGTTTAATAAGAGGTCAAGACTACTCAAGACATAACAAACGAATGTATTTAGACATGAACACCACTTGGCGTGAATGTATTGTTGTCATTCACTCGCTGAGGAGACATTTTAAGAGTTTCTCTCTTCCTTGCTACATCCATACGATATAAATTTCTTCCCATCGGTTATATCAACTCTTTTACCTACTGGAGACCTAATCTAGTGCATTCCTCTAGTCTAGAATTATTCCTTGAAACTACATTGCTGCCAAGTCTAATTTTTATATTATTTCCCCTTTTGTGTGTTCCTTAGCGAAAGCTTTTTGCAGAGACGTACGTTCTTTTTAAGGGCATCCTTACACGTTACTTTTCTCTCCTTGTTATCTACTTCAGTGCTACTCAAAGTGGTGGTCCGTGGACCGACACCGGTCCGCAGACCATCAGCTGCCGGTCCGCAGGAATTATGAAGAAAGAAAAGAAAAATATAATTACAATCTTCCATTTGCAGCCATTAATATTATTTGATCAACCCTAATTAAAAAAAACCGTAAAAAACCAAGTTTTTGACTATAAATCTTTTATGTACGAGAAGTAACTAAAAGAATGTTCATTATAATACGTAGCGCAAGACCATCCAAAAATACAAAATTGCAGTTGTGTCGTAAAACATGGTTAATATAATGCGCACCGATCAGGAATATGTTTATGAAAAGAGTTGTCAATAAAATACGCAACTTATTGCGCGACAGAAAGGTTGTTCAATATAATACGCACCGCGACGCTCTATCTCAAAAAATAGCATGATACATAGGAATAAATAAAATAATCTAAAAAATCAATAATTTAATTATGGTACATGCGATTGATCTGAAATTTTGAAACATAGTTTTTATCATCGATACGAAACTGCCTGCAAAATTTCAGCTCGCTAGCTTACGCGGAAGTGGATTAAAAATTGATCAAAAGTTTTGGCGACAAGCAAGCAATCAATCAAGGGTTCAACCAGACACCACGAGTTAATATAAAGGATTTTTTAAAAACCCGTAAAAAAACAAGTTTTTCACTATAAATCCTTTTATGTACGAGACGTAACTAAAAGAATGTTCATTATAATACGCAGCGCCAGACCATCCAGAAATACAAAATTGCAGTTGTGTCGTAAAACATGGTTAATATAATGCGCACCGATCAGGAATATGTTTATAAAAAGAGTTGTCAATAATATACGCACCTTATTGCGCGACAGAAAGGTAGTTCAATATAATACGCACCGCGACGCTCTATCTCAAAAAATAGCATGATACATAGCAATAAATAAAATAATCTAAAAAATCAATAATTTAATTACGTTACATGCGATTGTTCTGAAATTTTTATACATTGTTTTTATCATTGGTACAAAACTGCCTGCAAAATTTCAGCTCGCTAGCTTACGCGGAAGTGGGTTAACAATTGATCAAAAGTTTTGGCGATAAGCAAGGGTGCAACCAGACACCACGAGTTAATATAAAGGATTTAAAATTTAATAATAAAAAAACGTAAAAAACCAAGTTTTTGACTATAAATCCTTTATGTACGAGAAGTAACTAAAAGAATGTTCATTATAATACGCAGCGCAAAGACCATCCAAAAATACAAAATTGCAGTTGTGTCGTAAAACATGTTTAATATAATGCGCACCGATCAGGAATATGTTTATAAAAAGAGTTGTCAATAAAATAAGCACCTTATTGCGCGACAGAAAGGTTGTTCAATATAATACGCACCGCGACGGTCTATCTCAAAAAATAGCATGATACATAGGAATAAATAAAATAATCTAAAAAATCAATAATTTAATTACGGTACATGCGATCGATCTGAAATTTTGATACATTGTTTTTATCATCGGTACAAAACTGCCTGCAAAATTTCAGCTCGCTAGCTTACGAGCAAGTGGGTTAAAAATCGATCAAAGTTTTGGCGACAAGCAAGCAAGCAATCAAGGGCGCAAGCAGACACCACGAGTTAATATAAAGGATTTAATAAAAAAACAACCCGTAAAAAACCAAGTTTTTGACTATAAATCCTTTATGTATGAGACGTAACTAAAAGAATGTTCATTATAACACGCAGCGCAAGACCATCCAAAAATACAAAATTGCAGTTGTGTCGTAAAACGTGTTTAATATAATGCGCACCGATCAGGAATAGGTTTATAAAAAGTGTTGTCAGTAAAATACGCACCTTATTGCGCGACAGAAAGGTTGTTCAATATAATACGCACCGCGACGCTCTATCTCAAAAAATAGCATGATACATAGGAATAAATAAAATAATCTAAAAAATCAATAATTTAATTACGGTACATGCGATCGATCTGAAATTTTGATACATTGTTTTTATCATCGGTACGAAACTGCCTGCAAAATTTCAGCTCGCTATCTTGCGAGCAAGTGGGTTAAAAATCGATCAAAAGTTTTGGCGACAAGCAAGCAAGCAAGCAAGGTCGGCCGCAGACACCACGAGTTAATATAAAGGATTTAATAAAAACAACCCGTAAAAAACCAAGTTTTTGACTATAAATCCTTTATGTACGAGAAGTAATTAAAAGAATGTTCATTATAATACGCAGCGCCAGACCATCCAGAAATACAAAATTGCAGTTGTGTCGTAAAACATGTTTAATATAATGCGCACCGATCAGGAATATGTTTATAAAAAGAGATGTCAATAAAATACGCACCTTATTGCGCGACAGAAAGGTTGTTCAGTATAATACGCACCGCGACGCTCTATCTCAAAAAATAGCATGATACATAGGAATAAATAAAATAATCTAAAAAATCAATAATTTAATTACGGTACATGCGATCGATCTGAAATTTTGATACATTGTTTTTATCATCGGTACGAAACTGCCTGCAAAATTTTCAGCTCGCTATCTTGCGAGCAAGTGGGTTAAAAATCGATCAAAAGTTTTGGCGACAAGGTCGGTCGGTCGGCCGCAGACACCACGAGTTAATATAAAGGATTTAATAAGAAAAACCCGTAAAAAACCAAGTTTTTGACTATAAATCCTTTATGTACGAGAAGTAACTAAAAGAATGTTCATTATAATACGCAGCGCCAGACCATCCAGAAATACAAAATTGAAGTTGTGTCGTAAAACATGTTTAATATAATACGCACCGATCAGGAATATGTTTATAAAAAGAGCTGTCAGTAAAATACGCACCTTATTGCGCGACAGAAAGGTTGTTCAATATAATACGCACCGCGACGCTCTATCTCAAAAAATAGCATGATACATAGGAATAAAAAAAATAATCTAAAAAATCAATAATTTAATTACGGTACATGCGATCGATCTGAAATTTTGATACATTGTTTTTATCATCGGTACGAAACTGCCTGCAAAATTTCAGCTCGCTATCTTGCGAGCAAGTGGGTTAAAAATCGATCAAAAGTTTTGGCGACAAGCAAGCAAGCAAGCAAGCAAGCAAGGTCCGCCGCAGACACCACGAGTTAATATAAAGGATTTAAAAATATGTAAATTTTTCAAAAATAAGCACATAACAGAATTTTAAAAATATATTAATTTCAATAGTTAATAATTCATGTTGTTTTTGGCGTTAATTTGAAATAGATTCGAGTTTTGAACTGGTCCATACATTAAAAATAGATCTTTAAGATTTCTTCCACCAGCATTCGGGGTTTGACGTCTGCTGATGTGAATAAACAAATTAGTCGACTAAAAACAACAAACAATATTTAAATGAACAGAGTAATAATTTATATTGATTTCAATGAAATCAATATAAATTATGAATCTGTAAATTCTGTAAACAGCATGAATTGATTTATTTAAAGTCGTAATGAAAATTAGTCTGCGTTTATTTCAATGCGTAGTCATAATCACTGATAATGGGGGATGAAAGAGATTCCCAAAATTTTGGTGATTAGTTCACTTCAAACTACTCAAAAAGCAGAGGAAAAATAATAGCAAATAATTATTTTAGATATGGAGAAGAAAGGATCAATAGATATGTTTAAAAAGAGAAGACACGTGAATGCTGATCGTCAAACAAGTTCTGACTCTTCTTCACAATTAGATGATGGGAACATAAATTAAACCGAAGCTTGATAGGCGAAACGAATTCGTGCTAGCCTCACTTGAAAATATTAGGGCTGTTAACAGTATTAACGATTAATTTAAATTTAATCGTTAACTTTTGAAAAATTAACCATAAATTAATCGTTAATTTCCATTAAAGCCAAAAATTAATATTTATGACGTCATAAGTATAAAATTTTATTAAAAGTTCTTATTGAAAATCTAAATAACACTGGAAGAGGCACGGTGTCTAGGGCGTCCCTGAGTCCACCCAGCTCCGAATGGGTACCTAACACTAACACTAGAAATAAAGGATGCTGGGTAATGCGTGGAACCCTATAGCCGTGGCTTGTGAACGCTGCATCACTTGCCAACAAACAGACCGGCATGGTCTGTGGACGCATTAATCTTCTGTATTGAAGGAGCGTCTGTTAGATAAGACATAAGACATGTCACATGCCTCCTTTGTATGTCATCTTTTAACCAATTACGCAAAAAAAAGTGTTTATATTATTTGACATTATTTGGAATTATTATTCACATGGTAAATGGTATGCACAAAACGGTCTTCGCAAGGAATGACATTATCGGACATCGGTGTTCATTAAGTTTCCACCAATGTAGAGGGTTAATGTTTTCAGGAATTTTCATCTCCATTTGGTAACGCAGTAATTCAGCAGAAGAGCTGTCGTCGTTTTCTGTCTGTGAATCAGACAGAAAACGCTTATTACGCTTTTCATTTGGTTTGATAAGTAGACGAAGTGTTAGAACCATGGAAGGCAAACTTTATCAACATTTTGAACATTCCCGTCAGTCAATAGTTTAAAACCAAAATGTTTTTATAATCGTCGGGAAATTTGTTATTATTTATCGCCCTCTTTTTTAAATTATTTTTTTTCCTTTTTATAATTCCAATAATTTGTAAGTGATGGGTCGATTAATCGTTAAAAATAATTTAATCGATCCGACCCACGGTGTAGCATACGCCGCAGAATCGCTCATTATATATAGTGCATTAAAGGGGGGAACGGACGGGCACAAACTTCCCGCAGTGAGCTTTATGGTAGTTGTTTTGAAGCATTACTTTCTTTCCTTCTATATAGTGCGTCTCAGTGTGGTGCGCTTAGTGTGGCGCAATGCAGGTGTGCACACTACTTCATATATATAGACTGCGTCTTGATTGCTCTAGTCTCTGGTGAATTTAATTTATCTAATTTATATATTGTCAGTGAGAAAAAACACTATATCTTAAAAATACATTTTTATTGTCAACATCTGATGTGCATTACAATTTATTTGCCCGTAATCGCTGCACCACAAAGCACCGGTACAAATATATTTCATCAATTGCGTTGTTCTTGATAAAATTTAGGTGATAAGATAAGAAGTGTTAATTTCTTTTATACTGTTTTGAAATTTAATTTACAATGCTGTGAGACATATTATTATTAACTTGTGTTACTAAAAAAAATCTTTTTAGTAACTTAAACTTAGGTTTAAAAAAATTAAATTCAAATTCAAATATTGCATTTATTTATTCTTACAGAAACTGTAAAATTAATATATTAAAATTAATCTATATGCGTCTCTTAGTATTGTTACAACCAGTGGATCGGAAATAAATAATGCGCTATACATCTAAGTGGCATGCCACTTTACTTCGATCCCTATATTAAGGGATACATTGCCAATGAAATTCGATGATTTTCGTAGCTATCGGCTTACACTAAACCCCACCCCCCACCCCCCACTATTTTATGCTATCTTTCGATTTCTAATGTATCATAAGTTTGAACGTAGAAACAAAATCAACATAGTTAAAATTAAAGGGGCTCGAATCGGCAGAGATTTCATCCCGGGGCCAAGGGTGTCCCTGAGTCCACCCAGCTTCGAAGGCAAACAAAGGCGGCTGGGTAATGCGTGGAACCCTCATAGCTGTGACCTGTGAACCGGCAATCTTCTCCATTTAAGGCGCGTCTGTATGGATATATTACAAGACAAGACAAAATTGACTTGTTACTCACATAATCAGGGAGACAATAATTTACTATAGAATATATATATATCGTGAATGGTAATCTCATGTCCACCATTCTGATATTTTAAATCATCATAATTATTTCCAGATTTTATTTATTATGATAGTGTTTATTTGGCCGAATCCTCTAAATCAATTGGCGATTGTAGCGAGAAATGTAGCATAAATATCCAACATTGTGATATTCCGCCGAAACATTCATTAATTAAAAGTATTAATAGTCTAAATAATCTCGTATAAGTAGTTCTTCATGGACCAACGTTACGTTTAATTATTTATTCAGAATGATTTCTTCAAGAGAAGTGTACAATACTTTATTTTGTTATTATTATATTTTTTTATAATTATATTATTTGAAAGCACAACATTTATTAGGATACGATAATAATCCTTAACTTTTTCAAGAATATTATTATTTTAGTTCCCAGAAAATGATACATCATGGAAACCATCATATAACCATTAAAAAACAACAACAACAGAGTACAGACGGATGAAATTAATGAAAACATAAACATTAAACGAACTTGTAGGATTAGGATGGAACTAAAGTCACCAACTCTTCGGTGCAAGGCACACTTTTATCAAAGCACTGGGCATGGAGCTTGGTGATCTATGCTGAAACAAACTGGCATGCCTCTATGGTAATATAATGTGCACAATTTGTAAAGTTCATCAACTTCATCAAAGACAATCAGTGCAGCTTAAATAAAATTGCGTGTCTCTGTGATTATCAAAAGTAACTATTGACTGGACAGGGTCGGCTTTAGGCATAGGCAAACTAGGCAGCCGTTTAGGGCCTCCGATTAGTCTCATCATTAGTGGGGGCCTCGCACAAGAATCTTTCCATATTTATTATTTATTTTTCTATTACATTTAGGGCCACCAAATTCACTTCGCCTAGGGCCTCCAAAATCCCTTAGACCGGCCCTGGAGTGGATCACTAATAACAAATTTGTTTTTTTATTAAAAAAATAATTAAAATTTAATATAAAACACCGTGACGTCACACATGGCTGGACCCCCCTTCTTACACCCTCTCACCCCCTCTGGAGCGTGACGTACTTTATGGACGGCCTCTTAAGATAACTATAAAAAAACAACAACAACAACAAAAAACAAAAAAAAACAACAACATATCAACAAACAAAGAAACAACACCCACTATTCGTTTCAGAAGTATAAGGAACAAAATGCCTCTCATTTGGATATCTTCACCTAAAACAATGTTACCATTATTACACAATTATTATATAATTTCTTTATTTTTCAACTAGATGGCCAACGATATCAATATTAAGGCCCCTGACCTCTATGTATGTGGGGGATTTGCTTTGTAATCTTTTTGAAGACGATATGTCATTGAGGGAGAGTATTAGGATCTGGAAGAAGAACTTAAATAATTATACACGTTTACTTACCAATATTAACTTAAATAACGATCGCCTCCAATGTCTACACTCTATATCAGTGGTTATAAACAGCAAAGTACAATGGTTTGCCTAATTAAAAAACTATCGATTAATACCGATTGATCACTTCTTACCGATTGATCACTTCTTACCAACTTCTCACAGTCACAACTTTTCCACAAAGCGCCTTTTAGTGAAATTAAAAAGATTATATTTTAAAAAGTTAGAATTAATTGCTATAACTATTCTTTAAAAAAAATAATTGTTTGAATGCTTGTTTGTGTCAATTAACTTCAGAAGCGTAGCTGTGTTTTCCGCGCCCTTGGCTAATTCGTTTTTTGCGCCTTTGACAAATAAGGAAAATACTAAATCACACATATATAAATTGATTATTGAAGGATTAGCCCTCGGCGCCCTTGGCAACTGCCCCGATGTCAAGTCGTTGTTACGCCTCTGATTAACTTTAGTTAATGAGGAGTTCACGCCTTCCTTAACCAATTATAATTACATTGTCACTGTCAAAGTCAATGTCGAGGGAACATTATTTTTATAGACAATTACAACTTTTGATGTTGATGTAGATACAAAGTTATGACTGTACAGTAGTGTACTGAGTTGATTTTCTGCTCCAAAAATTGATATATATATTCTTTCTTATAGGGTGGGGTTCTGATAAAAAAAATAATTCAGGTTTTATTAACCATTTTTGATAAACATTATTATGAACCAGTAGAGTGATGTAACTAAATTATTTTGATCTTGGTTTTATTTGAGATCTCGGTAAAAGGTGTGACCCAGCTTACTGAAATGTAAATAATTAATGGTCCTGCAGCTGTTGCCTATTTTTTTGTGATACCAATTTGCGGTTCCTCCAGTGTTTCCAACGTAATAAACACATTTAAACAATTACCTCGGTGTTATAATTATTTAAATAACTTAGTAACTAACTTCAGGCTATTCTATTCCGATTATAGACTATAAAATATGACAAATATGAAATTGAAATCTTTAAATTTAAAAAGTTACACTCAATTCACTCAATAAATCACTGACATTCACTGATCAGTTACTTTATAAGTTAAAATTATCTGAAATAGGTGTAAGGGTTGAACACCAATAGTAGGACTAATACGCCAATACTTTCTAAGGCTATTGCTATAACTATAATAGGCATTTTAGGTAATCCTGTAGCTTCTACACGTACATTATTTCACAGCGAAATTTAATTTTCTTGAGAGAACTTGCGTTTTTAATTATTATTGTTGAGCCTTCTCGTCCATGATGGGCATCCACCGATCATCGTCGGCGTCTGCGATTCCTCCAAGGGCATAGGCCACCTACGAGAGACCTCCAGGCATCTCTATCTTGGGCCAGCTTCTCCAGGATATTCCATTCATGGCCAATTCTCTTGATGTCTGCCTCCAATTCTCGGCGCCAAGTGTTTCTTGGATGGCCTCTTGTACGCTTACCCTGTGGGTTCCATTTCAGGGCTTGCTTTGTTGTGTTAGAAGCAGGTTTTCTTAGTGTATGACCAATCCACCTCCACCGCTTCTGGAGAATCTCTTCCTCAATGGGCTCAATGGGCTTCTGTTTTGTCCGCTGCTGATTTTGTCTGGCCAGTGAATTCTGAGAATCCTTCTTAGACAGTTGTTGATGAAGGACTGGATTCTGGTCAGGTTTACGGCCGTTGTTCTCCATGTCTCGGCTCCATATAGCAGCACAGGTTTTACCATAGCGTTAAAAATCCTTAATTTTAACTTGCTGCCTAAGTTGTTAGAGACCCAAACATTCTTGAGTTGCTGGAAGGCTGCTCTTGCTTTTCCGATCCTTATTTTGACGTCCGCATATGTACCACCTTGTTTATCAACCATGCTGCCAAGGTAAACAAAACTGTCCACCTCCTCAAGGGCTTCTCCTTCAAGCATAATGGGTGATGTACTGGTGGCATTAACCTTGAGGATTTTACTCTTCCCTTTGTGAATGTTGAGACCCATGCTAGCAGAAGTGGCTGTGACAATGTTTGTTTTCTCCTGCATCTGTTGTTGTTTTAATTATTAAGTGGGCTAATTATCATTGAACGGATCGAAGATGGGGGCCGTAGCTCGCAGTTGCTTCTAGGATGGTACTGTTGCTAGTTTGCAGTTACTTTCCCCTTACTATTATTTTCATGGTTGTCTCCCTCCCTTAGAAAAAGTTAAAAAGCCGGGGGAGGGGGTTTAAGGGGGGGGGGAACACCTCCCCTTATAATTATTAAATACGAATCATCGAATACGAAACTGCGGACATAGCGAGTGATGCAATAAGCCTGCGAATTTGAAGGCTCGCTCTTTTTTGTTGTGCCACCTGAGCGCAAACATCGCGTTGGAAATTTATTAGTGATTTGCTAAATGGAACTTGAATTTAAGTGTCTTACTAGTGATATTTCGGAAGGATAAAGCTGGAGAATTATTTATAAAATTAGTGTTAAAAGCGTATTTTTTGTGATTGTCTTCCATTTTCCGGCCCATTTCAATTTCAGCATTTTCCCTCGGTTGGGACTATCGTTCCGCCCACCATCTTTGTCACTTGCATAGCAACAAAGATGGTGGCTGGGAAAGACCGTATTTTGGCCTGATCCGTACGACGATATTTTACCATTAAATGCATTATTATATGTTGTATTTTAGCTATTACAGCGCTAATTTGTAAGTCTTATTAATTTCTAAGGCTTTTTTCGGCCCTTGAAGCTACATAATCGGAGTAGGATACATCCATTTTGTTTATCTAGCACCCTACTTGCCAGATTGTCACAGTAAGATGCCAAATGAAATTTTCTCACTTAAAAACAAACAAAATAAGAATCAAACATTTAGTTACGAAATAAAAAATGAAATTGTCTTTAAAATATTTATTTATCTTCTAAGAACATTAAAATAGATGAATAGTTCTTTTAAAAAAACATCTTCAGTCAGTAAATTTATGTTAGCATGGGTGATTCCAGGTAAAAATATCAGGCAAGCAGGGGGCTAGATAAACAAAATGGATGTATCGTGACCAGATTATGTATCATATAGAGCCGAAAAAATGCCTTAGAAATTAATAAGACTTACAAATTAGCGCTGTAATAGCTAAAATACAACATTATAATGCATTTAATAAATTAAACACGTAAGTTCTCACGAGAAAAATAAATTTTGCTGTGAAATAATATAAGTGTAGAAACTGCAGGATTACTGGCTTTTTAATATGGGCAATTAATTTAAGGCATATTTTTATTTTCTTTATTAAAAAAAGATAATATTTTAATCATTACATAACATAGTCATAAGACAAAAGAATTTAATTTATAAAAGATTTTTTTTTCAAACAGGAGTTGTTAAGATGTACACAAATTAAGTCCAGATAACCGTATACTCAAAATGTCTGTATCACATCCACTCTTGAAAATTTTAAAAGGTGAGAATTTAATTATGATTATTAAAAAAAAATTTCAATTCAATTTAATGAAAAGAAATTTTAAAAAAAAATGTATTTGTTGTTTTCAGGCTGTGTAAAACGATCTGTGATCTGTCCCATAGTCTCTTCTACATTTCTAACACTAACTTGTCCAGAAGAAACACAATATATTTAAAAAACAAAACAATTAAAAAATACAAAAGAAATAAATATTGATACTTCATTATTTGAGTGTAATATTCATATTGAATATGTACCATAATCCTTTAAAAAAGTACCTGCTCAATAAAGGTATGTACATTTAAATTGAATTTGAAGTGAAATAGTCACAAAAGCAAAGCGCTGAACATAAATATTAACATTGGAGTTTTGTATGGTTGTTATATTTTTCTCTACCCTTTGGTCCCATCATTTAATACAGTGTTGTCCAACCAGTGTGCAGCGGCACACTAGTGTGCCGCAAGAAAATTTTAGAGTGCCGCGAAAGATTTTTAAAATACCATAAATTGCTAGGCTTTTCGAACCTTCAAGTTTTGAAAAAAAAGATCCTTAACCGAAAAAGAATTGAATAAAAACGTTTCATGTTTGTATTGTACTGGTTGTGAGAATATCTTGAAAGCTACAAAATTTCTCTCCTCCATTGGGAATAAATATCTGTTGTAAGTAAATAAAAACCCTTTCCTGCTGTTCACTTTTTTAAAAACTTTTAGTTACAGACGGCTATGGATAATTTTTTGAAGAGAAGCCAGAAGGATTCCAGCGAGCATCAAAATGGAGAGAGAGCTGCGAAATCCAAGAAGTATGTTACCAAACGGAAATATCACGAGGAATATCTTGAGTATGGTTTCATACAATGTGCAAATGATCCTTCTCTTCCATTTTGTCTTAATTGTAACATGGCATTGTCCAACGAGTCCATGAACCCCAGTAAAATGAAGCGGCATCTGAACTCAAATCATCCAGGATTGAAAGACAAGCCGAAAAGTTATTTAGCATCCATTCGGTCCAACACTTAGAGCAGCAATCAAAATTAATGAAGAAATTTTCCTCAATTCCTGTCAAAGCTCAGTTAGCAAACTATAAAATTGCGAATCTTTTGGTCAAACAAATAAAAAATCTCATTTGGACACTGAGACAATCATATTGCCGTCTTTACGAATCGCAGTTGAGACTATGGAGTTGGGACCCGACGCTGTTGAAAAAATAAATAAGATTCCACTGTCTCACCAGACGATGGGACGTCGGATTGCTGACATTTCGACATATTTGGACAATCAAATTAAAGACCATTTTGCGAAAGCCAACGATATCCAAAAGCTCTGGGCAATGCAAATCGATGAAAGTACTGACATCAGCGGAAAGGCGCAAATGCTCGCATACGTCAAACGTGAAAGACTGCAGATGATAGACAGAGAAATTAGAGTTTGCTTATCCAGCAATGAGCTGCGTTTTGAGCTCATCTGCTCCAAAGAAAACGCTCAAGTATCTCATTAATTATGAAACATCTTTTGAATAAACACTGATTTCTTGTTTTTAGTGAGGTGTGCCGCGCAAATTTTTTACCAGTTTAGTGTGCCGTGAACGATTTTCGGTTGGACAACACTGATTTAATACTTGTCATCTTCACTACTTGTTGTCCCAAGAATTGTTAACTATCTACTGTTGACACCTCTAGTCACGTGTTAGATTTAGTCTTAACTATTTTAGGATAACTTTTTCTGAAGTATGTTAAAAATCATCTGCACAAAAAAACAACAACACAATATCTAATTACAGTGACACTTTAACGATATTACTATTCATAGGAGCTATAATGATAAGAGCATTGATTGAAATAGAAGATAAAGATATAAGTTTACCACACGTGTAAAAAAAAATCATCTCTCACTCATTCAGTTTCCCATCACAGCTTGTATATTTGAGCTCTTATAAACACTTACGGGTGAAACACATGAAGAAATTTTCAAGTGAGTCTGCAGCTCAGTGTTCAGGGAAAGGTTAAATTTGACATGGCGGGTATATGATATTCCCTCACAAACATCCCCTAAATTACTTCCAAGATACAAACTCCTTCTTCATTCTAGTCACACTCATGTGAGTCCAAGACAAACTGCTTCTGTGAAGACTGAGACCCACCTACACTCCTACCCCTACCATCTGACCAGACCCTCAGGGAATCAGTTTTCAAAGTCTCAAAATCTGTAGACTCGCTAAGTGTTTGAGCTTTACGTTATCACTGGGCTGTGTAAGTCATGTGAATTTATTGACTTATAAAGTTATGTCATTAAAGTTCTATATATTTCTTGATTTTAGCTACATTACTGGAATTGTACAATGAAGGAGGAAAAATATATGACATAAACCTTCGACTTGTGCCGTTTTGTAGAGCTTTAGAAGATATCTTCCGTCTTGGACTGCACAGTAAGTAAAAAGAAATAAGCTTTCGGTAATCAAGAAATTTGTTTGAGCATGTGATGTTTTAATTATTTCCAAAGTGGATGGTATGGTAGAATTAAAAACAGATTAAATATATTCTGTGCTGT
The DNA here is from genome assembly GCA_944989445.1 of Ampullaceana balthica. Taxonomy (NCBI): domain Eukaryota; kingdom Metazoa; phylum Mollusca; class Gastropoda; family Lymnaeidae; genus Ampullaceana; species Ampullaceana balthica. The sequence goes on along the minus strand of CALYLW010001399.1, from coordinate 76,970 downwards.
AATTCTTGTTCCTGTTTACTTTAAAGACTTTGCAAATACTTCCCAGGCTAGTGCTCTTAACCATTTTCATGGTTGTTGAGAAGTGGAATTTATTACACTACCAGTTTTAAAAGTGGTTCTTGTGCAAAAATATTAATTTTTTGAAATCTTGTGGAAAATCTGCAAGACTCTGTATGACTGAAGTAAAAAAAACAACTGTGCAAAGCATTGCTAAACTGTAAAGGTTGCAATATAACATATAATGAAAACCAACTAAAAGTACTACATTTTTAATTCTCTTTTATATTTAAGTGACTCTCATTCCAGTGTCAATAAACTTGAATAACAGCGATGAGAATGATATCTTTGAGCAAAATTTCTTAAATTTGTTTAAATTTTACACTATTACTATCAATCTATTTTTCTTGAAATGAATTAGCTCCACTAACAATAAAATGTTGTTTAAAAGAGCAATAATTCACAAAATAAGGGACAATTTAACAAAAAAAATCCCCTTAGGCAAAGTTCTATTTACTGATTCTTTTAAACGGATTATGTGAATCCAATAGATTATAACAAATATAACATTTATGCATGAAGCTTGACATATATTTTTTTCCATGTTTAGCTAACCATGGCCATTGGTTTACAAAGTCTGATTACTGGACAGTCTTCTCTAAATTTGGAGATAAGTAAGCTGCTCTGTTTTTATTCACCTAAGCCTTAATCTCTTTGTATTCAAAATTTACAAAATAATGAATATAAAATTATCTTAAAATTATGAGACAATAATAAAACACATCTGAAAGGTATTATATTTTAGAAAAAAGTAATACCTTACTTGAAAAAATAAGATAATAGCTTTAAAATAATTAATAATTACTTATCTATTCATGGTGAGTATGTCAGCCAGAGCAGTCTGACCCAAATGGCCTAGTATTTTGATGTACCTGGTAAATGTAACCCAACTGAAAAGGAACATTGATCAAAATGTAGCGATGAGATACAAAAGAATGTGCTGGTCTAAAACTACTTTGGATTTACTTCAGCTTTTCACTAAATCCTATAACAATATTAAAATGATATTTTTTAGTCGTATAATTCTTTATTTTACACAAAATTTTGATTTGTTTAACACTGTTGAATTTATTTTTAATTTCAAAATGGAAAAATTGCCAGGTAAATCTTAATAATGAAAGGAGAGGTAAAAAAATTTTCCTTAAAAGAATTTAATTATTTTTTCTTTAATTTCCTGAATTACTGACTTCCCCTCCTCAAAAAACAAAAACAACATTAGTTTGAGCTAAATGAAATTCACCATAACTAGACGTCCCGCGGCGTAGCATACGCCGCAGACTTGCTCATGGAGAATGAAAAGAAAGTTGAGAAAGAACGGACACAAACTACAGCACGAAGAAATCAAAACAACGCGACTGAACGTCGGTTTTGGGGGGGGGGAACTGCCAACTCATTGTTTATTTTTGGATACATTTGCAGGCGAAATTTGGTACACCCCTAACTTATATGAAGTCAGCTGTAAAACGATAATCGGAGTTACATAATCGATAATCGGTTTTCCAAAAAAAAACAAAACAAAACACGCAATTAACAACCCTAAATATGACTAACCCTCGCTAGGATCGGCCAAACAAATTTTATGTTTTAAGGGATGGTAGTAATAAATGTGAGGCGGGTAACAACAACCTAAGTGTGCATGTCTTCACCATTGCTCGCTATTTTTTATTTACTTGGTGCTGCTTTTTGTGTCTGTACTCTCACCCCCCCCAACCGTTCTTTGCACTGTATATGATGAGCCAGTCTGCGGCGTATGCTATGCAATAAAGAGGTACCAGAACGGACACAAACAAAAAAAAACAAAAATATATTCGCCGGGGCTTGAACCCAGGACCTTCCTCGCATGAGGCGGACGTGTTAACCAGTACACTACGAATCTCACGTTTTCTGTGAAGGAACAACGCAACTGAAACGCAAGGGCCATTGTTGGTCCCCCATCCAATACCTTCGCTTGTCAACCGTTAACTGTGTTTAGTTGACCCGAGCGAGGGTCATTCGTCATGCTCGGTTGCACATACTTGCAGCTTACTTGCCTGGCATGGTCCCATGAAGATAATTATATATATAGATATTTTAGATCGCCTATGGTAAAGCTTTTTTTCCCTCTTTTTTTTTAGAAGGATGGTGATATGCGTGAAAGACTAATATTTGTTTTTAAAAATCTGCCAGGAATTAATTTTTACAGCAATGGTTGGCTTACTGTAATTGAGATATTAATGTCTTGTTGTAACAATAATTTTTTAGGGCTGGCCCAGGATTATATCATCTGCTAAAATATGTCAAAGATAACCAGAAGGTAAACAATACTACTCCAACTGATTCAAATAATAAATGGAAACTAATAAGTCCATACACCTTAAAAAATTCTTCTTCCTAAAATCATAAATACTTAACCCTAGAATTTATTTTGCTATAAAACTATCAATTACTTAACCCTTGGAGTTATTCTTCCTCAAAACAACCAACTACTAAAACCTTTGCATTTCTTGATTAAAATTGCAGATCACAACTGAACAAGGGAGAGGTAGATTGTTCATCAGGGCATGCCTCGTTAAGAAAGATCTTGCCACACTAGTCCGTAAACTCAGGGGAGACAAGGATTTTATTGAGGTACTCTCCATGTATATGTATACAAGTATATCCTTGAAGTATCATTTAATTTTAAAAAATTTAAAAACCAAAATCCCATTTACCAGGTATACTTAAATTACAAATTTGTGAAACACTTTTGAGAAATAAATTTCCCCTCTTACCCTCATCTTTTGTACTTTGTGAGTGATAGTCCATGTAATAAGAACATTGACCTTTTAAAAAAAAGAATGTTGCTATTTTGAAAAAAAAACAGTGTTATTGATCAGGTTAATAATTTTTTTCTCAGATGTGGTATGATTCTGCAACATCAATCCTAAATAATGATATTTTGTCAGGTAAGTTAGAAGTTTTAGAGATGTATGTAAAGGTGGTTAGATGGGGGGAGATAAGAATCAACTTGTAAGTTGAGCTCATACCTCACAGTGATAGGCCTTTCCAATATCTGAGTAGTCCAGCCTTCTAATGGCATAGTGATTAATTTAAATTTAATCGTTAACTTTTGAAAAAATAACAATTAATTAATAGTTAATTTCGATAAAAGCCAAAAATTAAAATTTATGGTGTCATATGTAACACTTATTAAACGTTCTTGTTGAAAATCTAAATAACACTGGAATGTCTCCTTTATATGTCATCTTTTAACCAATTACCCAAAAAAGACAAGTGTGTTGACATTGTTTGTTTCAAGTGATGAGCGGGTCTAATTGACAATATAACCAGCCGAGCTGAATAATCATTTACATGGAACTGAAGTAACTGGTATGCACAAAACGGTCTTGGCAAGGAAGGAATTTATCTGACATCGGTGTTCATTAAGTTTTCACCATTGTAGAGGGTTAATGGATTCAGTAACTTTCATCTTGTAACGCAGTAATTCAGCAGAAGAGCTGTCGTCATTTTCTGTCTTTGAGTCAGACTCCATTACTGCCATTAGCTTAATATGCTTTTCATTTGGTTTAATAAGTAGGCAAAGTGTTAGAACCATGGTAGGCAAACTTTATCAACATTTTGAACATTCCCATCAGTCAATAGTTTAAAACCAAAATGTTCGTGTAATAGTCAGGAAATTTATGATTTATCGGCCGCTATTTTTTATTATTTTTTTTACTTTTTGACTTCCAATAATTTGTAAGTGATGGGTCCATTAATTGTTAAAAAATAATTTAATTGTTAAAATTTTTTAACGATTAATCAAGAAATTAATAGTTAATTTCCGCAGCCCTAATAAATAACCAATTCTTTTAGTAGTTTACATCCTTTAATGTCTTATATCAGATATTAATTTTTTTAGTTGTCTTTGTAATTTTTTAAAAGTTTTTTTTGCTGCGTTACACGTTATTGTGCTGATTTTGGAATCTGTACTTTCAGAAATCTTTCTCTCCTTGCTGGCAGAGGTACAAAATATTCCATTCAGTCTCTACCTGAAAAATGCAAGTTTCCTTGATGATACTTGGGATATGGCGGTTAGTAATTTTGGAGTTTTTTCTCTCAAATGATTCCCTGAATTCTGACATCAACATGTAAATTATTTACATTTCATATATGAAAGGAAATGTTTTGGATACAAAAAAATGAGTATAAGTCAAGATAAATAATAAAACTGTAAAATCGAATGTAGAGTATAGTAAAAATCTATGGTTTTGTCTAAATTTTATTGCTAAAAACACAAATTTATGTGGGCATAAAAAAACTTAAAAGTCCTGAAAAACTTATTTTTCTTCTATAGTTAAGTAATTCTCCAGTGGTACATTATTTGGCATTTTATGAAGGCCCAACCTTATTCTAATTTGAGTAAAGTAAACTGTAATGGAAATTTTAGCTCATCATTAGTGATATATTCAAGTAGTGTGTGAAATATACAAACTACACTTTCACTATAATCCAAGTCCTCCTTCTATTTTAAAATGAAGAAATACTTTTTTAATAGCACATCCTTATTCTAGTGACCTGATCTTTAAACAGATTTTTAAATCCCTTATATTAACTTCACCGCCCTCTCTATCTTGGGCGGGCACCGCGGAAAAACAGAAGTAAAAAATGACCCACTTCCCATCATGCCATCGAGCTGAAATTTGGCACACGGACCCGTGTCACCTAACAATGCATCGTTTCAAAAATTCAGATAGATCGAACGTACAGTTATTAAATTAATGCATTTTTAGTTTATCTATATAAACTATATGTAGCGGTCGTTATTGTTTACATTTTACGGGTCACTTGACTTCACCCCAGCCTTCGGTGAACACATCTCGTGTTTTAACCAGGTCAACCACCTTGAGTTGAGTTAACGCGTTAACGCCACCCGTCCATGTCCACACCCCCTCCCCTTCCCCCAGTTTTAAAGCCAGGGGAGATAATTTCGGTTTCAGTCTGTAAATGTTTATCACGTTTGAACATAATCAATACTTTTAGTTATGTATCATATATAAGGGATTTATAGTCAAAAACTTAGTTTTTACGGGGTTGTTTTATTACTCATTTTATGTTATAATAAATTATTGTCTCCCTTACCTGTATTGTGACAAGCCTTTGAAAGAGTTTTGAAATATTTGAATCATCAGCTCATCAACATTTTTGTAAGCAGGGTTCTTGCTGTTAGATTTATTTTTCTCAAAATCTTGCCTCAAATACTCAAAAAGTTTTTTCTTTTAAAAATGTATTTTCCAGGAATACAGAGAATATGAATTTGTGCCTTGTGATGTGCTGGGAATCCATCTACAGTGAGTGTATAATTTAATGGCGTATCTTAACATATTTTAAGTTGCCATTCAATCCTCACATATGATTAGAAATTAAATTACTTTGCACGAATGCGATCTTAACTAAAATTGTGAATCTGCTTCAGTCTTTTGAAAAAAAATCTGTTTTCTTTCAAGATGTTTTCATAGATTTAAAAAGTATCACATTTATAGATATATATAAAATAAGTTACAAAATAAAACCAACCAAAACCACATTGATAGTGACAAAAAAGAAATGGCAAGTCACTGTTCTAAGATAAGAAATAATTCAGTTAAAAATCAAGCCTAAATTTAAGAATTCTTGAAATAGACTTGAATTTGACAAACACCAACAATGAGACAAGGGCATCTATAGTTTGTCTCTATTTGTAACCAAAGTATGTCTATAGTTGTAAAAAGACTTGTTGGCTGTGGAAAGATATTTCTCTCTTTAAATAAAAAGCTAGAGCCGTTTGTTTTTGGTTGACTCTTTACAGTTTTATCAACACACATCTGGTTGTTACAGATATTGATCCCGAGAGTGTTGCAGGTGAAGATGTGAGTCCAAATAATGTTGTCACATTTTTGCTCTGTGGAAATATTTGCCTAAACTCAATTTTGAAAGAGATGTGTAAATAGCAATATTTATCAGAGCTCTACAGCATTTATGCTCCATTATTAAAATTTCTTATTGTTAAAATGTTTATCATTACTGTGCAGTGGAGAGAACAATCAATTTTTAAAAATTGTGTTAATCCTTTCAACCCTGTCAAATATTGGCCCATACAGAACATCCTTTTTAAATAAAAAAACAATGCTCATAAAATAGTAAACACCCATGACAAGAGAAGTAAATGTGGGGTTTAAAGCATTTTTTCAAAAACTTACTTTATCTGTTGTTTTATTTAAGGGTAAAATCTGTATTGGTGATATCATGGATGAGCTGTACTCAGAAAGTCTGCGGGGATCCAAGAGAGGAAAGGTTGGTGAGGTTGTTTATCTCTTTGGTACATAAAAGCAAAATACCTTCAGGTAGGGGGAGCAAAGGGTGGGGCATAGGATTAAACTTAATTGATTTTTTAAAATCTTTTGCTACTAAAAAGAATTAAATATTTTAAAATTTAATTACAATTTACCTTGATATTCCTCCTCAGCTGCAATATATTTTTTAAAATTATGAAAACTTAGTCAACATCCCTTCTTTTTTTTTCTTCTTCTGGCTTTAGTAGCTTGCCTGGTAGACACTGTGATGTGAATCATAAGTCTTATAGCAATTACTTTTTTAAATACAATACTATGGTAGTGAGTGTATTTTGTACTCCGATTATTGTGGTATCTAAATGTAGTCACTGGACATCCCCCACCCACTACTCTTCAGGTGAGAGATTTATTTCAGATGTACAAAGGCATGCCAGTCTATGTCAGCTTTGTTAAGGTGAGTGCCCTTCATTCTGCTAGTGCATTAAAGAAAACATAATTATTATTATTTCATCTTTAAACTTTAAAACCTCAAGAGTTTGGCAGCAATCTTTATTTGTTTGTATCAACATCTAATCCTAAATTATAAGTAACATCTTTAACGCCAAAAAATTAATTAAAAGTAACCCTCTAGGGTTCATGCTGCATTTGGAATTTTAAAAAAAATGAATTCCCATTGAAATTACTTTAGATAAACATTTTAAATGTGAGGCATTTTTACAGTAAAATTGCTTTGCTATTGATTTCACTCCCAGGCTCGTCTGCCTGATGGTCAAATCTACAGGCCAGTCTCCACTCTTCTGCGTCAACTAGACATGGATCTAGCTCAGGCCGGGTTAAGTCGAGAACGGAGCCAGTCTGCTCCCATGACCAGCGCCCGCAAGCCTGCCCATGCGCTGCTGCCAGAAGAGGAAGAAGATGAGATTCCTGTCCATGGGCCTGATGGGAAGTAGGTGCCTAATGAAGGACATTTTATGATATGATGACGTCTTAAAATTTAGTTTTATTTCTTAATGTTTGAATCAGCTCTTCAAATTTAATTTTATCTAGTAGGATTTAAAGTATTAAGTATTGCTATTTATGAATCTTTTTCTCTGCTTGACCAGGGCGGAGTACACAGTGGTTTATAGGGGAGTCTACCCACTAGGGGAGGTAAGGGTACCTCTCTTTCCATCAGAGGACATTCTCTTTTTCACGCATTTCTCATTTTTCGTATTTCCTGCTCTCACCTTAACTCCCTTATTTAAAAATCCATGTTCACCCTTTAATTAACCAGACAATGATAAAACAAACATAACCATTATTTACTTTTTATTTAGAAAGATATTCCCCCCCTGCCCACACTACTACTTTCTCCTATCTGATAACTGCAACTGCACACACAAAAAATTATTATGCATTTGGAACAAGCCTGTTTTTAACTGTAAAATATTTTAGTAGAACTAGACCAGGGGTTGGCGAACTTATTGGCCCGATACCCCAATATTATAAAATTGTATGTAGTCATTACCCCAAAGGAGCAGATTTTAGTTGATTATATGGGCTCCAAATGAGTCTGCATTACCCCCAAGAGTTCCATTGTTACCCCAAATGGGGTAATTTACCCCTGTTCGCCGACCCCTGATCTAGACGCCATTCTTACATTTCTATTTTGGATCATTTTTTCATACACAAAAAAAAATTAAAAATTGAAATCTCTTCTTTTTATTGACCTCAATACTCTCTCACAACCCATAGGATGGAAGAGTTGACAGAATCCATGATTCCATTGAACAAGTTATACTTGATGCTGGACGCAAGAAAGAGGTAATTTTCAAATGGTTGATAACTTTTTTTGCATTAACACATCCTGCTACCATGCAGAGGGCATGGTAGATTTTGAATCAATGTTTGTTTGTGTATGCTGAGCATGTTGGGTAAAAGTTACTGATGTTTACTAATAATTTTATATATAAAAATAATATTATGTGCATGACATTTTGAAAAAAAATGTAAATGATTCTGACATGAGACTATTTCATGTCATTTTAGTTGGCATTCTGTTTCATCCTCTAAAAATAAGATTGACATAATTTACTTGCGTGTACGCCCCAATGACTTAATTAAGATTTGACTGTCAATGAGATGAGCATAAAAAATTTATAGTTTGACTTTTCAATTAATTCTCATTTCATTGTTTTCAAAATCTTCTCTTTAGGTTGTGAAAATCTTAACAACTGAGACAGGTGTTGAAGTAAGAAGGCTTTCTGGCAATGAGGTAAGTCTTTTAAATCAGCCTTTCTGCCTTTTTAGTCCTTGATTTCTTTGTCAGCTCTTCATCAGTTTATATTTCTATAACAATGTTTCGGCTCTGACACTTGAAATATAATCACTAAACACATACCTATGATTATTAAAACACTTACCTATGATTATTAAAACACTTACCTAGGATAATTGGCATGTAGCAACTAGTCAAAGCAGCTAGCATATCCAAATGGAGAGCAGTTTTAGTGCTGCTATTCCCTTTATGTAAACATTTTAAAAACGTGTCAGGGTTACTCAGTTTTTGAAAGCTTTGGGAGAAATAAATAAAATTTCCAGATCCTCAAAGTTTGAAACATAAACATTCTATATGTTTCCATACAACTGATATGTACATTTATTAAAGATAAAAAGTATTAATTGTCACCAATTCCTGATTTTGGTAAATAATTTCTAATTATATTTCTACTCACACAATCTGAGCCTTACTTTAACCAACAAATTTTCTTTAATAATCTAAGTTTGTCTAACAATAATTTTAGATCATTAACCTGATGTTATATTAATGGCACCTTTAAAAAAATTTAGAGTCTGCTAGAGCTGATACAACTCATATGGAAAAAGCATTTTTTTGTTTCATTATCAATAAATTCTCTGTTAATTTTGTTCTCTTACCTTGAACTTTTTATATTAACAATTCATTTAACACCTTGTGCTAACTTATACAAGCTTCCACTCTAATTACTCATTTTTTATCTTGTTTTAACCCATTCAAGTTTCTCTACTAATATACTAACTGGTCCTGTAACATGCCTTCCAGCTGTTGTTGTCCCACTCATACACTGAAGTTTCTGCCTGTGGTCGGAGGACAGATATGTTATTATTTTTTGGCTACATCGCAGGGTAAGATTAGCCTGATGCTGAGTGAAGACAATGTTTTTGTGTTGTTTTCTTAACTGACTTATATCAGCATCAACAATTATATTATGTCTTTAATTGCATGTAAGAATCTGTGGAATGGATTTTATATAATTTTTTAAAATGAGAAGCTATTCGTCCATAACCAATGAAAAGGGTGCTATTCTTTTTGTTGTTGTACATGTAACAAAATAAAACAACTTTTAATCATTAATTACAGATACTTGTACAAAGAGATGTTCATATTTTAATGCATTGTTTCATATCTGTAAGATTTAATGTTTAATATATTTGTAATATCACATGAGTATGATTATCTGGCTTTGGGAAATTAATTTTTTTTAAATTTTCTCTTCTACTTTACTCTCCCTCAGAGAAACCACTTGTAACATGGCCAAGGATTTCAAATGCTATGTCTTTGAAAGTGATGACCCAGCGGAGGTAACCAATTGTCTTTTGTTCTGATTTGTCTGATTTATATTTATATAGATTTTTCGGTTATAAAAGCAAGTCTTTTTTTTTAAAACATACTTTAAACATTTTCACAGACTTTAAAAATTTTATAGTAAAAGTTGGTTAACCCTATAAAAGTTCAAAACTTCACCTTAACAAGAAATTTAAAAAAGTTAAATTACCCTTATCTACTTTCTGTAATACCAGATGACTAATAAAACACTTTAAAAATAGAATTTTAGATTTTTAGCCTATAATGGATGATTTTGTTTAAGTAAACCTAATATATGATTATATGAGTCTCTTGGCCAGAAATCAATTTTCCCAACACTTTAATATAATAATTTGGTATTGTTTCTGTGTCAACAAAAGTAACCTATTTTTTAAAATTGTGATTTCAGGCAAAAATCATCCTGTGTAGTATTGGTGAGTAAATAATTTGAACTAAGAGGACCAAGATACTTAGAAAGTTTGGGAATGTCCTGAATTTAGTGAATTTAGTATCAGGAAGGTTACATAATGAAAGTCGAAGCCAACTTATATTAAGTATGGGAAAACTTCTTAAGCTATTATTAATGGGCCCATAAGAAAAAAATCCTGCCTAGATTGGCAATTTTAACTATTCCAACTTTTCTCTTTTGTAAAAAAAAATCATGTTCTTTTGGTTAGATGTGGAATTTTTTTTATACATTATAAAATATATTACAGCTGTTGCAAAAATGAAAAATTTATATACGCATCCATACTATTTGTAAAAAATAATTTTTGAAATAAAAGTTAATTTCATTATAACATTTAATTAGGATATTGTTAGCATAAATTTTAAAGGACCTGCTAAACTTTATTGGAAGAAACTAAAATTTGACATCAGATTCGTCAATACATTTTTATATTTTAAAAAAACTATTGTTTCTTCATAGCACAAGGCTTTGAAAGGACTCATTGGTTCTTATGAGGAAAAAAGACTCAATTTGAATATGACCTTGACAGTGGTAAAAAGCTTGTCCTTGACTCAAGTGCAATATTTTATCGCTGAAAATCACATTAACTTACTGAATGTGAGTTAAAATTGAGTTTAAATAACAATAGACAATATGGTTGTATGGCTCTTTCTTTCCCGTCAAGATCTTTTGTATGCCTTAATAGACTTGCTAAATTTATACAGCACAACTTAATGGGGGAAAATTTTTGAAATGAATACCAATACTACAAGAATAAAGACCTGTTAATCACAAAATAGAAAAGTCAAATAAAATAATTCATTACAGGAAATATTTTATAAACTTTCATCAATCAGAATAACTACCGTATTTTTCACCGTATAAGATGCTCCGGAATATAAGACGCATCCAATTTGAAAGGAGAAAAATCTAGAGAAAAAAAAGATTCTGAACCAAATACAGTAGTAAAATATTTTATATCAACTGTATTAAATTAACAGCGGTTTAAAAAAACCTGGATAAAGTTCCCTTTTTCTGATCCAATTGAAATTTTACAAAAATCACAAGTTTGTTTCCTGCACAATATTTATTTAAAAATGGAACTGGAAATGATGGATGTAATAATTATGAATGTTAAAAGGAGTTTAAAATAATACTGTAGTTCTGGGATGTGAGAAATGGTGTAGTGAGATACCATTAGGCAATGTTTGCATTAATTTGCATTGGTATATAGATATAGTGCAATACTTAAAGGCATCTTTTCTCAAGTAACTTATGTAGATAAGAAATTTCACAACTTTGCAGCTATTTTTTTAGGAAGGAGGGGCATTTATAGTACAGTGGGACCCGCTTAAGTCGACGGCCTCGGGGTATGAAAAATGGCGCCGAGATAACCGATCACCAACTTAAACGAAAACCAATATGGCGGCAAAATATTAACATGCGCTTGAAATTTCTTATAATTATATACATGATGTGCGTTAATTAGTGATGGGACGATTAATGATTTAATCGGAATCGTATCGGAATATCGGGACCCTAATATTTCTTCACTCTTTCCAAAGGTTAAGACCGTTCATTTTTAAGGACTGTTTAAATATAACGTAATGGGGGTGAGACTGCAATCAATTTAAATATAACCCAGGGTTCCCACTCAGTCGGGATTTCTCTTAAAATAATTTTCCAGGTCTTTAAAGTCGTGAAATAGTCGAGAAAAGTTATGACTAGTCGGGAATTTATATATATATATATATTTTGCCGAAGTAAAAGTAAAATGACTTTGATTACGTCTCTGTGGTCATGTTTCGATTCAATTTAATATTTTAAAAAAGTTACCAGTTTATAATTGTCTGCGCATGCGTTAAAGGTCAAATTTTTCGCCTCGCCTCATGGCGCGTCTTTGCAATGCCCGTCGAATTTAAAAAAAAATAAACATATCAATATGGTAATTTTAAGTTTAATGCTTTTGACGTGCATGATATCTGTCACTATGAGACCGCACTCGAATTTCCTCGGTCAATCAAATGATACGTGTAACTTGTAATATAAATAGTAACAAATGCGGCCTTGACCTTATCAGAATTCGACCTACAACAGTGATGACGTGTATATTATATATCTACTAGAATATTAAAGAAAATGATTTGATTTCAGCGTCACGCGCGTGTTAGTCACAGTCACGTATCTTACTGGTAACAAAGCAACAACAAACTTTTAAAAGAATAATAATAATTTTTTATTTAATTATATAAAAACCACCGTCGATTCTTGATACAAACCTTTATTTTCTTTTCTAAAGATATTCATTTATCTTAAAAAATAAAATGATTAATGCATCAGAAAATGAATTAAGTTTAATAATAATATAACATGCACAGCGAAATAATGACGGATTAAAGACCACTATCGCCATTTTCGAGTACCTCTGGTGAATACATACTCAATCTAATGGAATCAAATTGAACATCCGGTAATTTTTATTGAAATCTCGTAGAATCACACAATAGCCAGGAGTCTCGAAGAAAGCGATATGTCAACACTGTTTTGAACTAAAAATGCCAAAGTGCATTGCTAGGCGAACAGACGGGGATCGAGCTAACCGACGTTAAGTTGCAAATTTGGCACTCTTTTGTGCTCGAAATATTAGGGCTTGGCGACTTTAAAAAAATGAACTAACCGCTGAAAAAATGCAAGGACAAAGAGAGAATTTGGCGGTTCCAAAAAAAAACGTCGACTTAATAGAGCGGGCGAGTTAACCAGGGCTCGAGTTAAGTGGGCCCCACTGTACATGTAATTTATAACTGAGCAGACAATATTTTATATTTAAAATGTTTAAAAAAACAAAAAAATTTCCTAAGACTTAAAAAGTCCATTGCCACCTACATCCATTGGTGTTTCAGGAGCTCACCTTGGTCTAGAAGTTTTTTTCCCCATTAAATTTAGCATCAGAATAATGCATTGAATTTTGTAGTTAGTTATACTTTTTTTTGTAAATACATTTTTTTAACACAACAGAATAAGATTACTAGAGTGTATTATATTTCCCTCGGATGTGACCCCTATTGGGGGAGCATATCAAATGTGATTCTCAAAAGGGAATTTGCAATGCCTTTAAAAACGTTTAGTGTAAAATTAAATTATTTTCTTTCAAATTTTTAAACAGTAATAGACCAATTATTTATTTACCAATTATTTAATAAATTTATGGATGTATTGTGAGGCATTCCGAAAAATTATTATATATATATATCTGTATTAGATTTTACGCCAGCTCAAGTTTTTTGTGCACCTTTCATTGGAATAACTAAATGTGTGGCTTGACACAAATTGTGCGTATATATAACTTTTGTTTGAATTGAAGATCTGTGATACAATGTCATAGAAATGATATTATTTTCCCCCAATATGGTTTTATTAATATTTTGAATTTTGGAATACAAAATTTGCCAGAGGTAAAGAAGTTTGTTCGCGTTTCTCTTGGGCTAATGCAATAAAATTTCATGATGCTGGGTTTTTTAAACAGATTTTCGGTTAAATTGGTGAAATGTGTTGCATGCGTAAATACAGCTCTAGCACATTGACAGATAAAGGCTAAAGGCTAACACCAAGCTGTGCTGAAAAATGTATTCTGATAAATTTGTTGGTTTAGGATTTAAATACCTCTTGCTAATCTTTTGGAATTTTATATGAATTTTAGCAGATTTATTTTAATTTGTTAACTTTAGAATTTACACACTAATGGCCAAAAGGCAGCACTACATTTTTATGTTGCTTTGACCTAAACTACACATCGTCAGACTCATAAGAGTTGGAATTACCACCATCTGGTAACATCACTGAGTTGTCCTTTTTTGATAACACCAAGTGGTACCATTAAGAAGTAACACTGAATAGCACCATTCCGTAGCACCACAGACTAGACCACAACTGGGATTCAGAATGCCGGCATTTCAGCCTAACTTCTGAAACAGTGGTGCACCTGTTGACTTCATGCCCGCGCTAGACATAGCCAGGGAGGTTAGGGCGGCGAGTGAGTCCTACGCTCGGACAATGTTGTATGGCACTGCCCAGCAGATGAAGCAGGTTGCCGAGGTGTGCGCCAAAGCTTTAAGAGAGTAATCTCAGGCTTCCAGAATATGTGTTTAGTAGCACTCAGTTGTCCCCCATCATTTATTTTGTGGGCATCATACATGCGTTCTGCTTTGCCATGGTTACGCTGCCTGATCAAAAACTGCCCCGCCAATTTTGAATATTTATTGCATACAGCTTTGCTTCCTGAAGAATTCATAGAATACTCACACCCCAGCCTTATTATTTCGGCCATATTAAAGATGCTCACTTTTCTGTATTGATTTATGAGCTGATCTGAGATTCGCATATTTTTGTGTATGTTGCTTTAAAGCACTGCTAAGTAGCTATTATATTTACTTTTTTTTTCTCTTCAAATGTAATGTTGGGAGCTTTATTCACTCAGAAATATTTTCTCTTGAATAAAAAAAAACCACCACAACACCTACTCAGATGCATGAGTTTTGTAAAAATAAAAAAAAACTGTATTATTTACATTTTGATTGAGATAATAAAATGATCAAATCTCTCATTTTGTTTGCCTGTTATAACTTCAAAGGACATTGATTGACATTATTCATAAAAGTTGAGTGCTGTAACAGAAAGAATGTGTCAGTGACATTTGTCCTAATATGGTTGACCTGATGATCACGTGTTTGAGCTGTGTGGACACTTTTATCATGTGTGAGAGTTGCCAGGTGGACTAGGGCTTGGAGTGAGGACAAGCCAACGTTTCCTCTAAGTTGTGTTGGTTCATGTGCAAAAAATGTTAACTCGTGTGAAAATTAGCAAATTTTTTCTGTGCAAAATTTTACATCCCACAAACACACACACACATATCATCCTCATCAAAATTTGCTGTGTGATAACTCAAAACAGCTGCTTTGTGTCTGTCAGATAGCTGTGCAGCCACTCAGCTTATAGGGTAAATTGATGACGAGTAGTATAGAATGAATGGAGAGAGACTGAGAATAGCACTTGACCACAGTCTTGTTTTTTCCCCCAGTAAAATACAATACTACATTAAATACAATACTACATAAACACAATACTACATAAACACAATACTACATGTATTACACAATATGTTAAACAAATCAACTTGATTCTTATGCCTTTCATTGCTGTCAAAGAATCAAAAACACATTTTATTATGACATTCTAAAAAAGAAAAGTCCTTTAGGTTAAAATTAACAAAATTTTAGAATTAAGCGAATCCAATTAATATTTTGAGCTCTTAATCTATGGAAGTAACTTAAGTTGATTGTTGAAGAGGAGACTGCAGTCAGGTAATGTACAGAGAAATTCATGAAACAATGTATAACAAAACTTTAAAATAAAGAAAAACAATGAATCTGTTGCAAAAACCCTTTTTATTCTAACACCCACTTCTCTAGAAATGCCCTACAAGGCTCGCGTCTCATAATGCCTCTGTCAACTAAAGCCCAAGCTTCTGGCCTTCATGTGTGGCTTAATCCTGTAAGTCCAGCGGACCATGTTTCTATTGTCAGGAGAAGGGGCGAAGGCGGTTCATTGGCGCCTCAAAACCAGTCGCTTAACCTTGTCGTTAACCTTGGTGGTAGTTCATCTAGGTCCTAGGAGAAGGGAAACTCTGACTTCAAACCTCCGCTGCCTTGCGGCGACACCCGTTACACTGGAAAAGCTAACGGAGTTAACCCTGACAGAAAAATCAGGAACTGGAGATCTACATGCGCTCTGTATATATGGAGAAAAAAACACATTCCGACAGCTCCTTCGACGCCACTGGCGCCAAGCTGCATCGACGCAAGTCTCTCCCTTTGGTTACACCATTGGCGTGGAGAAGGGGGGGTTCTGATGTTTGGGCAGCAGCTAATTCTCCATACCTCACCCGTCCAGGCTTGCATCACCTCTGGAGAGGACACTCCAGCGTCGCCTGAAGGTGTCGACAAAACACGGGAAGCAGCAGTTATCGGTTCTAAGCCAAAGCTCAATTGACGAAGAGCTAAGTGCCAGTGGGGCCGCTCCCGACGGTGGGAGAGACTACCAAAGTCTCACTGGACAGCTACCACCAGCCTCAAACTGGGCAGCCCCCCAGTCAAATAGGTGCTTTCCCGTCATGGCCTGCCTTCTCCACTAGGTGCGTGAAGAGTGCCATTACTCAACAAGGGGGTCAAAAAAGCCCCCACCAATAAATGCAAACAAGAAAAAAAAAGAAGACCCAAGCTCTTCGAATCGCAACCTGGAACGTGAGGACTATGTGAGGACTATGTGAGGACTATGCGTCCCGGCATTACAGCTGACCTGCAGTCTATAAACGACGCACGGAAAACAGGTATAATTAATAGAGAGCTAAACAGACTGAAAAAAGACTTGCATGCCTTCAGGAGACTTAGTATAGGCTCCAGATAGCGGCTCTCTAATAGAAGCAAACTATACATTCTTCTGGTAAGGCAGACCTACAGATAACCAAAAACAGCATGGTGTAAGTTTTACAGTAAAGAATATCTCCTAGCCTCCAAGACCCCCGTCATCAGCAGCACGAATGGGATCATCACCCAAAGACTCAGAACAGCTGTGGGCCCAGCAATCATAATCATTCTTAGTGCGTACGTCCTAATTCTCTGTTCAACCCCGGAAGAGAAGGATCAATTCTATGAAGCTTCAGACCAGGCAATAGCCAGCATCCACAGAAATGAGGCAATATACCTCCTAGGAGATTTCAATGCTAGATTTGGGAGCGACCTCGAGGCCTAGCCCAGCACGTGCCTTTGTCTATAGCTGTGCAGCTCACGAGGCTTCTGTGTGACAAACACTTTCTCTGCGTGCAAAGATATACACCATATCTAGGAGGTACCCTCGATCGCTCAATGGCACCTGTTGGACCTCATCATCACCAGGACGTGCACAACTTGCTAGTGTTCTATTCACCCGTAGCTATCACAGTGCCAACTGTTACACGGATCACTCCTTTATAACCAACAAGGTACGAATAACGGGGATAAACTTGTGTCACAGCTAAGAAAAGTAATGTCAACGTATTAACACCTACTGCATGAAAAGCCCGGTGAAAAAACAGCTGTTCACAGAAAAAATCCATGAAGCCCTCACAAAAATGACCCCAAATATCACTATTGACTACAAATGGTCGCATATACGCGAAACGATTATGCAGCAGAATTGAATGTCTTTGGTAAAAAAATCCCACGAAAACACGGACTCATTGGGACGAAATGAAACCTGTCACTGAAGCTAAAAGGAAATCTCTCATGGCCTACAAGGAGAAGCCTACAACCGACAGGATGCATGCCTTTAAAACAGCCGAAACGCCTTGCTCAAAAAGTCGCACGTCAATGTGCTAATACCTGCTGGCTAAATCTCTCACGCTCTAGCATACAGTCAGCTGCCGATTTGGGCAAGGCCAAAGCCATGTACGAAAACATTCTTTTAAAAAAAAATCATCTGGCCCTTCGACGTCCAAGGTTGTCCCTCTAAAGTCCAAAAGTGGAGGAAATCATCAAGGCCAGGCAGAGCAGCTTAAACGGTAGAACAAACACTATTTAGAACAGTATGCAACAGTTAACACAGTCTCCAGCACTGTTCTAGATCAGTGCTTCTCAAAGTGGTGGTCCGCGGACCGCTACCGGTCCGTGGGCCATCCGCTGCCGGTCCGCAGATGTTCTCAAAAAAAAAGGACAGAAAAAATTCCTGCCGGTCCGCCATACTAAAAAGTTTGAGAAGCACTGTTCTAGATGACGTCGCTGATGTGGCGCTAATGGAATAACTTGATGTCATCCCCACACAGTAAGAGCTGAGCAAAGCCATTGACTGCCTAGCTTGTGGAAAAAACCCCTGGGAATGATGGCGTACCACCAGAAGCTCTAACGAATGTCGAGGCAGTATTACTCAAGCCTTTACACGAGCTCTTCTGACCCTCTGCAGGGAACAGGAGATAATTTCAATTTATTTGTTTAAAAAAAGACATTTAAATCGAGAAATAATCAAAGTTTTAAGCTAAAAATACTTGTCATTATTTAGATATGTTACCGTACGATTTCAAATACATTTTCAAAATTAATCTGATATTAGAAAGTAAATTCGCCATTTAAAATAGAACACCATTTAATCAATTTGTTTGAAATTTGATTTTAAAACAAAATGTATCTACTTTTTTATTTTATTTTTAAATTTACACAATTTTGCAAGGAAGATTTCAGCTTTCATCATTTAAGTATTATTTGTATGAGTCAAAGTATCATTATTACTATGGTAACTATTATGTTGTAAAGCAAATTTCCATTCTGCTAGAGTTGTTAAATGAAATTTTTATAAATGAATCATTACCGAGTCCTCGTGTTATGTTAACTATTTTTTTTATATAGTTCCGAGCATGTAACCGTGACCTCATGGTGACGGTAATTTCCGGAAACAATGAGGACAATGACGTCATTTCTACTTCGACTCCACCACTTGGTATTATGGTTCTCTTTGACGCCCGCTCAGAAGGTAGCCACTGCCTGAAAATGTATGCTGCGCTGAGGTGCGTAACAATCGCACGTCGCACAATCAAGACCGGTTCAAACTCTTACCGTGACTCGAGAAAGCAAATCTCGTTGCGCACTATCACCGCGCCGTCGGTGATATCTTCAACCTCCAACTTTCTGAACAGGACTAAGAAGAAAATTAGAAGCGCCTTGACGTGCTGCTTGCCAAGTTTGTAAGTAGATGGATAACATGCAAACGCCTGTCAAGACGTCAAAAACAGCTGTTTTGTGTGACGCCTTGTCAGGCTCACTCATAACCTTTTCTGCATGTTATCGATCTACTTATCTATAAGCCTGATTGCAGTCTCAACCACTTTTTGTTCGTTTCAACTTTTGTGCCGGAAGAGAAAGGAAGCCAGCCCGTTCCCAGAACTAAATCCTACCAGCGAATTTCCGGGGAATCTCTCGAAAGTCTTTACTCTGAATCCGGGGAATCCCTCTCAATTCATGACACGGAATCCATCGTGACGTCATGTGACGGAAGCACCACGAGCTCCGATGACTCCTACCTAAACGTAAGCCTCATCGAAATACTCGGCGGGTTTCCCAAATGGCTCCGGTAGAGCTGCGAAGGAATGAAATCTCAGATGTACAAGAGACTTACAAGCCAGAGTGTCGCCTTAAAGGAAAGCGATGTGGACGTCCGGTCTGGGGCAAGGGACGGCAACATGCTAACAGTTGCGATCCCGTGTAATCCGTTCTACGTGCCTCCGCCAGTCAAATGAAGCCCGCAACAGAAGAGTGGCTGGATCACCATATCAACCGTGTTGAGCATCGTCGTGGAGATCACCTTCCAGAGCTACTTTCTAAGCTACCGAGAAACTTTGACGCTATTCACACCTTTCCTGGTACAACAAAACCGAAATACCACGAGAATGAGAATTTTCACTAATTTTACCGAGAGAGTTCTATTGTCGACGGAGTTTTAAAGACTTTGAACTAAATAGGCGTTGTGCCAATCACAAAATCCATAGGATGATAATGTGTAGAAGAATTCGAAAAGAGTTTACACACGAAACAGTACATATGACCAGTTGCTGGGGAATATACTAACCATTCTCTGCGCCAAAGTCCCGAGAGACAATCGAGTATCGCTCCCTTGGGGTTGAGCCCCACCAGCCCTGCAATGCTTGCTGTGACTCAGGGGGAACTAATCCAGAGGAGAAGAGTCTGTTGTAGCTCGGGGATTTAAGCAGAGTCGTCTTTACACCATTTTGGGCCCCCGGGAAAAGAAATGGTGTTGGGCCCCTGAGCAAAGATAGAGTGCCCCCCCCCGCAGAAATTGATAATAAAGTATACATAATATATATAAATAAACATATTCCCATGGGGCCCCTATTCTTGTGGGACCCCGGGAAAATGTCCCAACGGGCCTATGCGTTAAGACGGCCCTGGATTTCAGTCCATTGGGGTTGTGCCGGGCAGAATTTTTTTCTTTTAGTTTCCTGGTTTCTCTTTTCTGCTTCACAGCAATGCGTATTTGTTCCTCACCAACGTTTTATCCTGCTCTGATGGAACTCTTCCAGCCGCCTCTGTCCTGCGCCAGGTTTTCTCAATTTTCCATGTAGTCTAATATGACATGAAAAAAAAGATATTGATGATAAAGTAAGACATTAGTAATGTTTCCTATAAGATGAAAAATAACATATCGTGTGCAAAGTTGCACAGCAACTATTTTTTAGTGAATAATTTTACACTCCAAACACAGATAATATTTTACCCTTATCTAAATTTGCTGCGCGGTAATTCTTAACTGCTGCGTGTCGTCGGTCAGATAACATTGGTCATTATTAAATCTTCAAAAAACGTCATTTTCAATCGTTCTCTCCCCCCTCCCCCCCCACCACACACATGATTGGTAGTCAAAACGCATTCTATTATTTGACCCCACCCCCCTACATTGCAAACAGCTGTGCTTCTTTCTTCAAAAACTTTCGCAGACGCCAATAATTTTAGCCTTGAACAAGTAATCTCATGACATAGATCGGTTATCTTTTTTTTTAAAAATCAGGCCACAAACATCAATGTGCTGTACTTGTCAACTCAAGGTCTAGATATAGGCCTAATGACTCGCCTTTTTCTCATGACCAGATGTCATTATCTGGGTTAACAACATCCGACATTCACACAGTCACCAGTGATAATATTATATTATGCCAACCAAATCTTCGTTTCATCATATCATAACATAACACCCTTCAGCTGAATTGGTCAAGGGGATGGAAAAGCAGTGCGACAATTAAAATTTGTCAGTTTTCCCTTTTCAAAACTCGCAACCCAGTGTAAATTAATTGGCAGCCTCAATAATTCAGTTCTTTAGATTCAATTGGAAATATTTTGCTAATTGAACAATAGGAATACCCACTATCTAACGACGGTCCAATGTCAATAAACGCGAGTGCTGAGCCGGGTTGACGCCGAGGATGTAGCGAATTGAAGTAGGAAATCCTAACCCTTCTTTGTGAGGTTAATTTCGTGGAGGGCAAATCCGGCCTTGTTCCTGGGTGCCCAGGCGGCCCTCTCAGATAGGAACGCCCCGGGGGTGTCCACTAGTTATTAGTTCTTTCTGAGGGGGAGGGGGCAAAGTTGCTATGGGAATTTCCCGGGAAGACGTATAAGAGCATTAGTTTCAGGGCTTTTGACGCCATTCCACATGTGGGATTCCCCAGTAACATAGGCGGGCAAGTGTATAGATAAAATGTATGTGTGTATCAGTGTATGTATATATATTTAAGTAATTTAAAATATAAAAAGTAAAAAGTTATTAGACAGGATAAGATGCATCAAAAAATACATTTCTTAAAACGTAATACGCTCAGAAAGACCGTGGAACAATATAGATGAAAGCCAAATACAACAAAAGCATTTGAATTTAATGCAGTCTTATATCATATACTAGCGTATCACCCGTCACAAATGACGGACATTTTCAGCTGAAATCTATTTATTTTGAAAAATGCACTTTTTTAGGGCGCCTACGGCGCCGACATTTTTCAAAAGCCCAACTAACTTGTCCTTGTTTGATAAATACGAAATATTAAACTTTCTTAAATGTACACAAAGTATTTTATAAAAGAGGTTGTAGGGCGCCTACGGCGCCACCCTTTGTTTTTTTTATTTATAATTAACCATCATCAAATCCTGTTTTTACATTGATCCCTTTTCCAAAATTAAAATATGAGTGTGAACAATGATATAATATTTTTTTACAGCGTATCTTTAATTTGCACACCTTTTGATGCATTGTTGCAGTAATTTGGTTTTCCCTGCTTTCTAAAATTAGTAGCGTCAGGACTGACTGACAGACACTACTTGCGTGACAATTGCAAATTATATTGTTTAATTATTTTCTTCAATACAGATCAGAAAATAATTGCTCCCTATACTTTTCAGTGGTTTGAGTCTAGTTTTACATTTTTATTCGAGTTTTGAATGTTGTTATTGTGTAAGTTTTCATGGTTTGTTTAGGCAACCCATTTCATGAAGTCGAAAGTAAAGTGTGCTTTATTTATCAAATTAGAAATAACTCTCTATTCAGACTTTCTCTAAATCAGCAGTAGGGGCCCCTAGCTGCAATTCAAAATGGGGCCCGGCCCAGCCAGCGTCCATTTAAATAAAATAATTGCTAGTAGCTAATATAAGACTGTAACCTGTAAGGCAGAGTGTAATAAGATACAAATTTATATAGAAGTCAATTTAATTAATATAAAGCTCATGAATCCAAAATTCATTTGCATATTTATTTTTATTTATTTCAACCTAGAACTTTCGTTTGCGAATTTTTCTCATTGCAAAGTTTTCAATCAAGTCGGTAAAGCTAAGTAAGCTTACAAGTTCCTTTCAATGCTCATTAGAGAGAGCATATTCAGTCTTTGATGTCCCATATACATTCTAATTCATTTTATATTCTTTTCAACTTTGAAAATGATCGCTCTCCGCTGCAGTTTGATGTCAATCATTGAGAGATAGATGCGGAGTGCGATGTGTACATTTGGAAAGGACTGTGTAAAATTTAGCTCATTCAAAAACAGCAATATATTTTAGCTCTGTGCATGTGTTTTGAGTTTCACAATGTGCTACTTCCTATTCCTGATCCTGAGCCTGGGGCTGGACAATACCTTTTTTGAAGAGTTCTGAAAATTGAACTAATTCTGAAGGAAAAGCAGTCTTCGAAATCATTTGAATATTCTTACATTAATTTGGCTGCTGCCCATCGGATGGCATCATTGCTGAGCTCAGTTAGGTTTGTAAGAAAGCCAAATTTCTCATGGATCCATTTATATGCGCCTAACCGATGTTGTAGGGCTGAAGAAAGTTTGTCAATACCAGAAATACATAAACCTTGAATTTTTGTCTCCGGAAAATACTGTTTCGGCTGATGGGCCTTCATCAAACTGACACTTTCTCTTTTTAAAAAAAAATCGTATTGGAGATTGTTTGTACTCTTTCTACACGGACTTGTCCTTCCCTATTTCTTCATACGAATCAAATTCAGAACGCTGCCTTTTAACAAACTCAGGAAGAGAATTCATCAAATGTATTACTGAAATCAAAGATAATCCCCGCTCTTGAAAGGATACATTCGTTTCTGAAATCTTTCAAAAATTGTGTCCCAAATTTCAAGTAAAAAGTAAAAGTAGCCCACTTCCAGTTGTTCAAGTTCCTTCAGAAATCCTTCTGCTTCAAGTCGACTGCCACGCTTTGCTGATTTTCGTCAGTTGCCAATTTTTCCAGAGCTGCAATATTCGCATGGTATGATTTATTAACAGACCTTACTGCATCATGTCGGCTGATCAACTTTTGTCAAACGATTTCTATAATTTTTTCACTTTTTAGGTGACGAATTGATAAGTAAACAATCTAATTTTTATAAAAGCAATATTCAAAATTCACTCGTTCCCTACATAGCGATCGTGACAAAAGATGATGTCTTAATTAACGATATGTTAAATGTTTATTCTTTATTGTTTTACTTCAGCCCGTTCAGCCCTCCCGTTAACCCGCCATAGTTCCAGGCTAGCATTTCTATTTAGTATTACCCGAATATCAATTGTTTATTCCTCTAATATTTTTTTTAACGAAGAGTGTGGGGAAAACAATAGAGCCCTTGATGGTTACCACCTGATATTTTTATGATTAAGTCCAAAAATCTCTGTTATCAAAATTAACTGCAAGATTAAGCTCTGTACAAAATATCAGCGCATGTCGGTAACCTAGAGAAATTGAAATATTATCATCAATGGCCTTAGTCCGCATATATGCAGGAAAAAATTATGTTAAAATATTTAAAAATACTAAGTTCAATAATTGGAGCTTAAAAATGACGGTTAAAATGCTACCTTACTTTGGTGAGACCTGTACTTGAGTATGCATCTTTTGCAAAGGACCCATGCACCAAAGAAAACACGCTGAATCGACCAAGGTCTTTGAAAAATAAAAAGTGTTGTTATTGGGTGTGTATGGGCATGGGGGTGGGGGTTGGTATTGTCACCCAACCCGGTACATATTTACTATTACATAAGGGTCCGTCCATAAAGTACGTCACGTTATTTTTTACCATTTTTAACCCCTTCCCCCACAAATTTTACTTGTCACAAATCTTCGACCCCACCCTAAAGTACATCACACTTTCGAACAAAAAGTATTATTTTTATTAACAAAATAATTAAAATTGACTATAACACACCGTGACGTCACACATAGCCGGACCCCCCTCTCCATGTCACACTTTCTTACACCCCCTCCCCCCCCCTCGAGCGTGATGTTCTTTATGGACGGCCCCTAAACGTTTAACTTTACTACCCCCACTCGTCATTTTAAATTAAACACAACAAATAGCTAATGTATCACTCTTATAAAAACTTGATGCTAAACGATTAAGTTTCCCTTAACTTTGATGTCAAGTGTCGTCCATACAAGAGAGATAAAGCCTTGAACCCAGGAGTTATGTATCGTTGAGATAAACCAGTTAAAACTGGCACAGACGCGTCTTGGCAAATTGAGCATATCGGGTAAATAATCTGGCAGGTAACAATTTCAATTATGATATCACACAGACTCACACTGAGGTTAAGAAAACGTATGAAAATAATAGAAGCAACAAAGATTTATTTTTTTTAAGTTTCAAGGGGAAAAAGAATACACTTGAAGGGAGATTACATTAAGAAAAATGTCTTTGAATTATGACTTATAGCATCAATTTTAATTATTAAAAAAAGTATTTATCCATTTTAATTAATGAATTTTAAACTTTAAAAAAAGATTATCTTTGCTCTCATAAATTTACACAAACGAATCTATATTTAATTGTGCAATAATGCTGTTCATAATATATTTAATTAGATCCATAAAAGTTACTTTAAGTTTTTAATTTTTAACAATGATTGATTTGTGCACGTCACTAATGTACAGCTTTCACAAAACATTTTATTATATTATTAATTAAAAAAATAATAAACTCGACCACCCTGCCCCCTTTACTAAAAAGAATGGTTATATAAATGGTCGCATAGTTGTAAGCAGGTCTTTAAAGAAAGGCGTTGAATAATGTTATTTCTATTTAATGTAAAATATTTGTTTAATGTAGAATATAGAGCAGCCATGGGCGTAGGGAAAGGGGGGTAAGGGGGGCACTCCCCCCCCCCTCTACATTTGAGAAAAAAATGTCATAAAAATGTCATTAAGTTGTTACAATAAAACTGAACTAAATTTCCTGAAAGTTTATTACATGGAAGACAGTTTACATTTATCAAACATAAAAAAGAATTTTATCTGCAACTATAACTGATTACATTACTGATTGTTCTAAATATTCCAGTTGTTTAACAATTTCTGTAACATTTTCAGCAAAAATCCGCAAGCTTTTATATTTATGTGACCATCTAGTTTCACATAGCAAAGGAACATTTAGAATAAGTTTTCTTTGCTGATTTCTATCTCGGAAAAACACTATAATTGACTTAATTGTTCCTATTTTGTTTCGTACAACATTCACATTAATTTAAATCGTTCACAACAAGATTTCAGTTGTTTATGTGAACTGCAATGTCAGCAAATGCTGCATTTTGGAGCAGTTATTTTGGCAAGTGATGCAGCTTGGACATCCACGCTTCTGGGGTTACACTGCCATTGTAGAACATCCGTAACTATGCGTTGACCCACTCGAAGCTGGGTGATCGGGAACGCCCTATCTGAAATCAAAATGCTCATGAATTAGTAAACCCTCG
Source organism: Ampullaceana balthica (assembly GCA_944989445.1). NCBI lineage: Eukaryota > Metazoa > Mollusca > Gastropoda > Lymnaeidae > Ampullaceana > Ampullaceana balthica. Next base: position 50,754 of record CALYLW010001399.1, on the reverse strand, counting down.
ATCGGTAGCGTGGCGCTAACACTCGACCACTGTATCTATGACAATTGGAATATATCCTATGAATTCTTCCGTGACCATCATTTTCCCATTTTGTTCTTTGACAAATCTAACACCAAGTGACATCTGCTCAATGCCTGAAATGTCATTTGTCTCGTCGGCAAGTAGGTATAGAAAATGCAACTGAATTATTTGCTTCACGAACAATGTCTTCACGCAAGAGAGACCCACAAATTTCGACTATAGTGTTTTGCGTAGTTGCCGAGATACACTCAGCGGTTACCCATCAAAACGGCCCCGACATAATGGCCCCGGTCAAATCGGCCCCACACAAATTGTTAACATTTTTAACAAAAATTTATTTTTTTTTGCATTTTAAGCTTTCGTCAACTTTTTCACACTTAAAAAAAGTGTTAAAATTGTAAAATTATTTCTTGTGATGTTATTATATTGTTTCTTGTCAACAAACAACCGTTATTGGTACCATCTCGCGTAAAGGCTATTAAATTCACTTTTGTGGTGTTATTATTGTTGTTTATTGTTAGCTAAACCTGACACTGAATAGGTGAGTAAAAATACGAATATATTTGATTGTAAATTTTACTATTAGTCCATCTATTAGTCCAGCGCCGTTTTGTCGGGGCTGTTATGTCGGAGCCCAATTGTCGGGGCCGTTTTGTCGGGGCCGTTTTGTCGGTGAACCATACTCAGCACTACAAGAACCAATTGACAAACGATTACCAAGAACTTCATCTCCAGATTCAACACGAGACGAAACTCTAACAGTTCATACAAATTACAAGAATTTGATTCTGTTCCACGAAGTGCTAAAACATGCATGCAGCAAAATAGGATTGTAGAAATGATGGGACCCAGTTTGTTGCGATTTTCTTGAATTTTGTCTTCTAAATGATGAGTCCATCTGCTCATCTATAGAAACTGCTTTGGCTTCCAATAAAGCAAATAAAATTGCTTGCATCTTCATGAGAGCCTTTGTGCCATAATGTGCTTTGCAGGTTGCTACGTGGATCTTCGTTGAAATCTTTATATTTTGTACATGGTTTGATGACAAATACCCACTGAACTCATAGAATTAATTTTTGCAGAAACAACACGCAATATTTGCAAAAGGCACCTATTAACATTTGCGAGTATACAAGCCACGGTGAATAGTCTGATAACCATGCATATCTAAAAACTAAAAACTCTGTTTCCCTCACTGTCAGCTCTAAAATCATAATTTTTATCAAGGGTCCAACAATCACGAATCAGCTGCAATTTCAACTTATTTGAAAGGTCGTATGTCCAGACATACCTTCCAATATCCAATTTAGGAAATGAATAAGTGTCAGCGACAATCAAATTAGGAACAGTTGCTTCAGTTGTGTCTGGCTGTTGAACGTGTACTGTTGTCCTCAATGCCAATGATAAGTCAGATGCTGCAGACGCCCCAAAATCTTCTAATAACGGCATTTCGGAATCCCGCGATTGGTCTACTTTTCGATTTTTTTTAGCCTGTAAAAATATTTCTGATATCCATCCTTGGTAATCCTGCAGTTTCTACACGTATATTATTTCACAGCAAAATTCAATTTTCTCGTGAGAACTTAAGTTTTTAATTTATTAAATGCATTAATAAATGTTGTATTTTAGCTATTAGAGCACTAATTTTGTAAGTCTTATTAATTTCTAAGGCTTTTTTCGACCCTTATTTTATACTGAACTTGAATTTAATTGAAAATTGTACCTGTATGGCATTGTCAGTTAAAATAAAAAAAAGTGTTTTTTTGCCCCCCCCCCTGGAAAAATTCCTAGCGACGCCCATGAGAGCAGCATAACATAACATTTTGAATTTAGTTATTTTATTATTTAAAAATAACAGCTGACTAAACAAACTCAAATCGTGGATTAAATTTATGTGGCCAATCAGTTGTAAGGTAAGCCATGATAAGTAGCTATTGTGAAGTAGACTGACTGCAATTCAACTTCATAATCTCTACATACTACAGGCCACTGACTGTAAGGCAATTGCTTGTAAAAGTTTACCTTTTCATCACCATCTCACATTTAAATATAACTATGAAGAGCATAAATACTCACTAATGATATAACAAGTCACCTCTAACTTAAACCTGTAACAGTAATAACAAGTCACCACTGACTTTAGCCTAAAACAGTAATAACAAGTCACCACTGACATTAGCCTAAAACAGTGATAACAAGTCACCATTGACATTAAGCCTAAAACAGTATTACATGTAACAAGCAATGTTCCCTTTAAGCTGCGCGCGCAGAAATCTGACTGACGCTGTGCAGCAGTATTGTATTACAGCGTAGGCAATTTTGTGAAATATTGCACAAAAAATGGATGCTGTGCAACTTTGCACACAAACATTTTTTTACTTTGCACATGGACCAACGAACCTTAGAGGGAACATTGCTAACAAGTCACCACTGATCATAACAGAAATAAATTAAAAGTTCATTTAAAAATGTTCAAATCTTTTATTGAATTTAGAAAAACGAAACACATTCAGCTTAAGTTACATGAAAACAATGATATAATTCTGACATTCCACTTCAGAAGACAAAGAATACAGAGCAAGCCGGTAAGTGAGGAATTGTTCTATAAGGTAAATATACATGGTAGCAATTTTAACTTACAGATGTATCATTCACAAAGGATTAACTCTGCTCAATGGAATGTAAAAGTTTAATACCCTCCTTCCCCCCACAGAGAATACTTAAAAATATACAAATTATTGCATATACATGTTCTTTACAAAGCAGTGAAATGGAAAAAAATACAAATTGAGATATCAAACTATGTGTATACATATAGGTCATGAAAGAAGATTTTGTGGATTTCACTTTCACATAAAATACAGAAATTAATGTCATTAGAAAAATTGAAATTTTATGACACTGCATACAAATGTGACAATAAAAGTGTAAAGTCTAAAATTATAAAAGATTATTACAATTAAAACTTTGGCAGTTTATCAAAATATACACTTTTTATCAGAATTTTGTTTAGTTACATAAAGTACCAAATCTCAAGCACATAATAAAAATATTTTAAAATGGGATGAAATACAATCAAGTTTTATCTTTCACATTCAAATGTTAGTTTTAAATAATTAAAAATTGATGTCATGTCAGGATGAATTAAAATAAATTAGATCCAGCTTATTACCAGCTAAATAATTTGTAATTTTTGTTTGCCTTTTTCTACTAGATGTTTTATTATATCAAAAATTTTTCTTCATTGAAATGGACTGAACATTACGACTTAACATGTTCCAGTCCAGAACAGGATCCTGATTCTGAAGTCCCTCCAGTCGTAGGGCCCAGGCCCACTCACAGGGCATCTGGTTCGGATCAATGGGAGGAATACTGACAACGATACCGCCCCCGGAGACCGGCTTGTAGCTCAGCTGGCCAGGATACCCCACCAATGACACCACAGTGTTAGCCGCAGCAATGGGGCTTCCCAGTGTAAGGGTAGAGTTGACTGGCCAGTTGAGGAGTAGTGCGTACACAGTCACAGCTGAGCCATTGGAGCTTGATGTGTACCTGGAAGAATACAAATTTTGACAGTTGTAAGAGCATTCATCTGTACCAGAGCATATGCATTCATCTGTACCAGAATATATGCATTCACATGTACCAGAATATAAGCATTCATCTGTACCAGAATATAAGCATTCAACTGTACCAGAATATAAGCATTCATCTGTACCAGAATATAAGCATTCAACTGTACCAGAATATAAGCATTCAACTGTACCAGAATATATGCATTCATCTGTACCAGAATATATGCATTCATCTGTACCAGAGTGTAAGCATCCATCTGGCCCTATTAACTTCATGTCAAAACAAAATTATAAACTATTTATTATGTAAATCTAGATGGGACAATGAAACAACAGTGGTTTTGATGGGTATTGTCTATCATGTAAGAAGCTCCATTTAAAAAATATGTTACTACCAGGTCCAATAAAGGACACACACCAATAGCATCAACATTCATCACAAGATGTACTTATCTGTGAATTTGGTGGATATAAAACAGGCAGCAGAAAATAAGAATGCATCATGTTGTTTAATCAAGAGAGTAAAAAACCCATTCAGGAATTATAAGTTCAATAGTTTTAGTCTGCCTTTTGTAAATATTTACTCCATCATTTGAACCAATTTACATAAAGACAAGACTGTCTTACCAAACATTGGGTGCAACAGAATCATTTTGATAGGTCCAAACTTTAGTCTTATAAATGGCTTCTCCGTTGACTTTCAACCAGGTGCCGAGCTGCCTAAGCCTTTCCTCATAAATGGGGCCAATTTCACCGTATGAGGTAGGTCCAACGTTGATCAGTAAATTTCCTCCAAGGCTTTTTTAAAAAAACAAATTAACAGTGAAAGATTATATTTAGGCAAAAAAAAATTTGCATCTTTTTTCATCTAGCATTTATAATTATAAAGCGGGATTTGACAGAAATTCAGAAGAAAAAAAATCAAATATTGACAAAGTACGAGGCAGGTGTGTGTGTGTGTGTGTGTTGGGAAAGTGGTGGGGAAAGGGAAATACATTTGAAGGGGCTTTATATATATATATTAACTCATTAGCTCCTGATGCGACTAAATGCGCCCTTATAGGGGTCCGTACGGATGCGCCCAAATGCGTCTGTTCGCCTAGCGACGCACTATCGTATTTTCTAGTTTAAAAATACACAAAATCTCGCTTTCCTCGAGACTTCCGGCTATTGTGTGATTCTACGAGATTTCAATAAAAATTACCGGATGTTTTTATCTTCTTTCACTTTCGATCCATGTGTGAATTAGTTTGACGCGTCTATATGGCGTATGTATTCACCCGAGGTGCCGAAAATCGCGCTATCGGACTTCAATCCTCATTATTTCACAGTGCATGTTATATTATTATTAAACTTAATTCATTTCTTGATGCATTAAACATTTTATTTTTTAAGATAAACGAATATCTTTAGAAAATAAAAGCATTTCTCTAATGGAATCAAAAGCTTAACGAAGTTGCTTCCCTTTTGTCCGGAATATAAAATAGATTCGGAAGTAGCCCTTCAGGAGCTATTGAGTTAAGTGCTGCACAATACACGGAGAAAAATTGGGAGGGCTGCAACAGAGCAGACTAAAGAAATAACCCTGAATGGATCCCAGTGAGAATGTAAGCGGCCGACTGAGAATAGAAAAGATCAAGATGTATTTAGTTAGTCTCACCAAGAAGGGGTCAGGATGAATGTGAGTAATAGTTGGGAAAACAAAGAAACCGTGGAGGCATACCTGACAGTTGTAATCAACTGTTGCAACAGCTCTTCAATAGTGTGGATGTCTGACAGACGAGCGTTGGCACGATATCCCCAGGAATACTTGTCAATGGTCATGCAATTTTCCCACTTGTGAGGTACCAATTTACCTATTGAAGTATACAAAATAAAGTTTGGTAGAAGCAAGTTGTTTTTTTTTCTACACCTGGTATTATAAAGTATAATTTTACCAGCACGATATTTTCTGCACAAACTAATTGAAGCTATGTGCATGTAATGCTTGTGTTAGAAACAACTTGCCTGGTGTGTAGTGATCTGAACAGTCCCAGAATCCTCCATGAGCACATCTGGTGTTATTGCCCCACCGGTCATTGACCACAACTGTGTCTTTAACAGGGCTGAAATTAGGAATTAATTTATAGCTTATAGTTGTATATAGTTGAATTATATTGTAATAAAATAAGAAATAATAGTTTGGAAGGCATATAATAAAAAAATGGTAAATATATCCCTTAATAAATAGCTTTATTATGTTTTTATTTGACTTATTTCAAAAGCAAATCAAAATGTAAAAAAAAATTTTAAAAAAATGTTTGTCTTTGGTTAAAATATCCTTAACAAAAACAAACCTGAGACTAACCTGTCATTGTAAAGCCAAGCAATAAATTCAGTTGAGTTCCAGTAAACATCAGGTGCCATCCATTCACCATCAGACCACACAAGATCTGGTTTGTACGTGTTAACCAATTCGTAGAGCTCGGGCATTGTTTTGGTCTGATGGAAGATGAAGAACATTTTTAAAATTAGAAATGTTAACTCAATCTAAACTATTAGAAAGAAAAGATGACTATAATATTTTTTAATACTGGTCAACTGCAATGATGTTGGAGAAAGTCATAAGGGGCCGTCCATAAAGTAAGTCACGCTCCAGAAGGGGGGGGGTGTAAGAAAGTGTGACAGGGGGAGGGGAGGGGGTCCGGCCATGTGTGACGTCAGGCTGTTTTGTATTAAATTTTAATTATTTTGTTAATAAAAAACATTTTTGTTCAAAAGTGTGACGTACTTTAGGGGAGGGGGGGTCCGAGATTTGTGACAAGGGGGGGGGGTGGGTTAAAAATGGTCAAAAATAGCGTGACATACTTTATGGACGGCCCCTAATGTCCGTGTATATTTCAAAGAAGTTAACATCTCTGTTTAAACAGCGTAAAATAATTATTTAATTTCATTATATCCATGTGAATTTGAAGAAAAAAAAACGAGATGCGAAATAATCTTATAATTTATAATTTCTTTACTAACAAACAAAAGTCAAAATATAAAAAGACATAATTAGAGCTTAGACTCTAAGCTTGTGTAAATCAATACATACTCTGACAAAATCCTGTGTGCTGTAATCATTGGCCTGGTCTTGCAGAAACAGAGGATGGAACCACTCAAACATGGAGTGGTAAACACCAAACTTCAAGTTTGTTTTACTGCGGATGGCATTAGCCAGATCACCTACATCCCAGAATGGAATAGTTAGATGAAATAAAACAATTATAGTCATTGAAGAAGAACTTTCAGAACAATTCACGTCTGTTTAATATAATTAGTTTAAAAGAAACAGTTAAATGGAAATAAAACATCTATTACCAAAACAAATTATCTTTTAGTGCTAGATAATGAAAGATTAATATATCTATCAATTTCATCATTAATGCACAATTCTTTGGACATACATTTTTATCATGGTGAAAAATTATAATTGGTTCACTCTTAATTGATCTTATGCCAAAAGGAAGAGTTAATTTGTATACTAATTTCTTTGTAATAAATTATCTTATCATTTTAATATTTTAAGAAATCGATTACCATAATTGAGCATCTTCATTCACCTGCCTCTGCATTTAACTAAACATACCTACAAGATCCCGCTTAGGTCCAACATCTCCTGCATTCCAGTTCCATGAATACTTTGAAGGCCAGTTTGTGAACCCTTCATGGTGCTTTGATACCAAGACTACATAGCTGTGATGGGGGAAACAAAATAATTAAAACGTTGCAAAAAGAATCTTCTAACTGTTAAGGTAATAAGGCATAACTGCGAGAGTTATAATAAAAGTTGAATTCAAATTTTAAAAAAAATTAATTATCAAAATAAAATAAAAAATCTTAACTTTTTTATAATTTATATATATTTAAGATATATATATATATATAAATTCAATGATATTGTACCTAAACTTTAAAATGTACAAATAATTGATTGTTATAAAAAATTTTTAATAAAATATTAGCTTTGAAATAAAATTCAGTGAGGAAGAAATTAGAGAGAGAATGATGTTAAGAAATATTAAATAGTACTGGAAAGCTATTTGTTTCAATTAATTAATAATTACTTTGCTCCTGAGGATTGAAAAATGTCAGCCCACTGTGCTGGGTCATAAAATTCAGCTTGAAACTTAGGAGCAAAGTCAGCATATGTGAAGTCTGGCCTATAATTTTCTTGCATATATTGGATATAAGCTGGAACCTTGGCTCCCTGCCATTGCCACCAAAACCATTCACTTCCAAAAGCAGGTACAGAGAAGACTCCCCAATGGATAAAAATTCCAATCTTCCCTTCATCATACCAAGCTAAGTAAAAGAGAAATTTAAAAAAAAAGCCAAACATTAAGACAAACTATTATTTATCATTTTTACTAGGACTGTTAATGTTCAAAAATTTTTTTGTTCAAATAATCTGGAAAAATTTAATCATATAATGGATTAATTTTGGTTAATTATATTTTCATGACGCATATATAGATCCTGTTAAGTCGCGATTCATTATTTTGCGAAATCGCTTAGGTTGTGGTAATTCTATGGCTCCCAAATTTTGTGAAAAAAAAATTAACACGGCAAATTCATTCTGCTATGGGGGCGTCCATAAAGAACGTCACGCTCCAGAGGGGGGGGGAGGGGTGTAAGAAAGTGTGACAGTTTGTGACAGGGGGGAGATCCAGCCATATGTGACGTCACACTGTTTTATATTAAATTTTGATTATTGTGTTAATAAAGAACAACATTTTTGGTCGAAAGTGTGACGTACTTTAGAGGGGGAGGTCTGAGATGTGTGACAATTTGTGACAGGGGGGAGGGGGGGGGGAGTTAAAAATGGTCAAAAATAGCGTGACATACTTTATGGACAGCCCCTATGCAAGAAATAAGGAAGAAAAACCTTTCTGTTTACGTATGCACATCTAAAAAAATAATTATAATATGAGGGCATATGTAATGTATGTAAGTAACAAAAAATATAAATTATTAATAAATTGAAAAAAAAATTTTTTGATATATTTTCTTAAATTTTAATCAAATTTTAATAGATCAAATTAATTTTAATCGATTAAAATATATAATATAACGCTTTTACTACAGTGTCTACAGACACAGTAGTAATACACTACAATTGACAATACAACTAAAACTACTAGTTACTAGACTAATACTAAATACTAATACTACATTTCATTAAAAATTACCTGGTAAAGGCCGAGCATCAAGCGAATTCCAGTTTGGATCATACCGACTCAAAGCAGTGGCAAGCAGCCCTGCTAAACTGAAGATCCCCAAAAGCAACATGTTTTATTGCACAAGAGCAACTTCTAATAATCAAAGTCGCTTGCTATAACTCTTTCTTTACCTTATACTTTGGTGACCATAGATCTTAGATCATGTGCCTAGTCACATGACATAGTCACGTGAAATATTGGAAGAGAAACAAGTGGGTTGATAGTTTGGTAGTATCTTTTCGAGAGCGATTTTTATTCTCTTTTTTCTCCAAACTCCGCTCCAAAATATTACAACGATATTTTTTCTGCTCCGGTTACAATCTAAAAAAAATAAAATAATAAAAGTTTCATTTTCATAAAAAAAAATATTATTTCGATTTTATGCTTCCTTTTTGTATTACCCCGCAGTCGCAGCTAAGTTTTCATTATTATTTTTTAGCCCATTAAAACCCATTACTATTAGTTTTATCAGCTTTTGTCTTTCGTTTGTCGAGGAAGGCTTTTTGTCGAAACGTTCGTTGTTTTGTTACGTCCTGTCAGGCTTTATAATAAATACCTTGTTTTAAAAACATATATTTAAAAAAATTAATTAATCCAAAAGCCTCATATCAGTTTCATCCATATTTGAATTACTCTTATGTCTTATGAAAGGAAAAAAATGAATTTCTAACCGGAGTCAATTTCGCTTGTCTATAAATTATACACATTTAAGCTCTATTTACACGTACATGTATTTAATTAACAAAAGGTTTAATCGTGTTTAATTAAAGAAAAATAACATCATTTTTTTTTAAATTTTAGATTTGTAATTTTCGCTCAAGAAGTATATGATAATCAGTATATGGTCCAATTAACTTAAAAATTACATGTTTTGGGTATTTTGGACATAATGTCCAACCCAAACCACTAAAGAAAATGTTCCCATCAATAATTTTATTTTTATTTGATGTTTCTATGTGTCTATTAATATTAATTTAATTATGTGTAAAAAAAAAGTTTGTTAAAATTGTATTTTGAATCTTTAGGAAGGGTGTTAATTGTGAGTTGGTGCCCCTGTCTTTCAGATCTCTGCACTTCTTTTCTTTCTGATATTGCATTTTTCATTACTTATTTTCCAAAACAGTCTGTTATATATCACATTGATCCATATAACAGAAATGTATTTTCCCGGATTTTTCAGTGTTATAATTCGCTGCAAGTATTCGTGAGATACACTGTTGAAAACTTTCTCTTGGTGAGCTCTAAGTTTTAAACGGTGGTCGAGTGGCAGCGCACTGAACTGTCGTACCGATGGTCACGGGTTCGAATCCGTGTGAAGGCAAGGGTTTGTTCCCGGGGCCTAGGGCGTCCCTGAGTCACCCCGCTCCGAATGGGTACATAACACTACATGTAGTTAGGCGGCTGGGTAATGCGTGGAACCCACAAAGCCGTGGCCTGTGAATGCTGCATCACTTGCCAACAGATCATCTGTCATGGTCTGTGGACGCAACTATCTTCTGCATAGAAGGAGCGTCTGTATAGATAAGATAAGATAATCCTATAGGAAAATTATAATCGCTCATGTTGTTGTCTTTAATGGCATATTTTAAAATCTTGCTGCACCTAATCTTTCAAATTCTGATCGCCATGACTTTGGGGCCGTCCATAAATGGCGTCATACGCCGTCATGCATTGGTGACGATGTGTGACGAGGAGGAGGGGGATGTTTAAGAAATGTGACGTCGCATAAAAAACACGCAACTTTAAATAAAAGTTGCACTTAAACGTTTGATTGATTGCAATTATTTAATGACGTTTTCAATGGCTTCATACGCGTTACGATATTAGAGTGCAGAATTATACTTAATACATACTTAAATGACAAAAAAGTAATTTGCAACATTTTAATTTTCAATTAGAAAATAAGGCTTTTAGGGGAGAGGGGTTTCAAAGCTTTTTGACGTCATATTAGAGGGTTCTCTAAGATTTTGTGACAAATTGTGACGAGGGGGTTCTAAGGTTAGAAATCGCGTGACGTCATTTATGGACGGCCCCTTTCTATATTTTGTAGTTTGTACTTGGTATTGATATGGGTCTGCAGTTGTTCTTTTTCCCCGTTAAGTTTTGTCTTGTTTCTTTTTAGAATTAATAAATACTGTTAATAATGTAAGATTTTCCAATGTTTGTGGATGTCTCCCTTATCACAACGAGCCCGAATGTAGTCGGCGTAGGCACGAAGTAATTGTCTAGTCAGTATATCTGGTTCAGGTGATTTTCCACTGTTCATAATGAACTTTAACCCTCCTAGCGTCTTCTTGATTTGCCCTCAACTGATTTGTCCATCTGGGTGCTCTCTGGACACCTTCCTTCCCTCCAGAAATATAAATTGTCTTCCAATCTAATCTGCACCATTTCAGCCAGTCTTCTGTCTGCGAGCTTTATATATATATTTTTTATCAAATTGTTTTGCTCAGGCTAAAATTGTGCATGATTTCACATTCAATTGAGACCAATAAAAAAAAATCTCCCCAATCAACCCCACCGTTCCTTAGGTGCGTATGTAGTTTGTGACGTTACAATAAAATCACACGTTAAACAAATTCGATTGAAATTACATTAAAAAAAATAAAAATAAAGGCATGTGCTGAATAGGTCAGAATAGTAAAAAGTGTTTTTTTTGTTTGTTTGTGTACAATTTGTTTATAATAATATAAGGCGAAGAAATAAATTTAAAAAAAAATCAACAAAATTTCTGTCAATAAGTTTTTATTTTATTTACTTCTTATAGACGGTTTTCAAGGCTGACAACTCTTTCATTGCCTTTGCTTTTTATGTGAATTATGATTAACCTCCATATGTGTTATACTTGTGACAAGCTTAGCCTATTATCTAAGATACAGCTAACAATGACCAGTTGGCTGCGAAACGTAAGCAATTTTTAAAAAAAAATATATTTTTTTATAAATTACCACCTGTACACAAAATTAATAAAGAAGTAGACTATATATATTAGTAAAATATTAATTTTAAAGCAGCATCTCAGTATGGAGGACATAATAATGTGTTAAAGAAACTAATCACGATGCTTGTGATTATATAGTAATTAATATAAAGTGTTTATTAGTTTGCTGGTATGCTATGCTATGGACTTCCAGGTTCAATAACTTTGTCTCAGGTTAAGGTTCAGCTATTCGAATATGGATATAATTGCTTTTAGTTTGTTGTGACTTCTGAAATCATTTTAATGATATAATAATTAATAGTAACACATTGACAAACACAGATACCAGACAAAGAGCATTTTATAAATTTTAAAGTATTTTATTTAAAATTAAATAAACATTCAAGTTTTTTCCATTTGATACTAAATCAAAACAACTTCCTCATACATTCAGTTAATCATAAAAATAAATACATGAGTTAGAATTCAATAATCCTTTCACACATATAATACTGAGGTTATTTACATTATATATTTATTTATTTATTAAGGAGTGCATTTAATTTTTCTTTCTTTTGCAAAAATAAATTAACATCATTTTAAACTTTTAAAAGTATTTACAACAATTTTTTTATATTTTAAAACTAAACTAAGTAAGAAAAGAGTTGGGTTTATGTTCAGAATGATTACTGTTCAGATCTATAACAATAAACGAAATTATTCGACTTCTTCTACTGTAGGACCATTATGTTGACCATAAGATTGACCATTGTGGGTGGGATTACCTTGGCCATGAAGTTTAACCATTATGGATGAGCTTGTCTTTTGGATCTCTTTTAACTTGTGCTCAATCTCCTCCTTGTCCGCAAGCAAGTTGTTGTCCAGCCATTTCATTGTGTCATTACAGGCATTAATTACAACGTCCTTGTCTTTGGGTGAAAGCTTGTCACCAGCTGCCTCGACTGCTTGCTTGACACTGAAGACGTAGCCCTCAAGCTGGTTCCTGGCCATCACCCTGTCCTGCTGTTTCTTATCATCATCTTTGTACTTTTCTGCGTCGGCCAACATTCTGTCAATCTCTGCCTGGCTGAGTCTGCCTCTGTCATTCTTTATTGTGATGTTGCTGGATTTTCCTGTGCTCTTGTCCTGGGCAGTGACATTCAGAATGCCATTGGCATCAATGTCAAACGTGACCTCAATCTGCGGAACACCCCTGGGTGCAGGCGGGATGCCAGTTAAGAGAAATTTTCCCAGGAGATTATTGTCTTTGGTCATGGCACGCTCACCTTCATATACCTGGATGTCAACGCCAGGCTGGTTGTCTGCGTATGTTGTGAAGATCTGTGAAGTTTTAGTGGGAATGGTGGTACCTCTTTTGACAAGTGGAGTCATAACACAACCAGCTGTCTCAATGCCTAGGGACAGCGGCGCGACATCAACAAGAAGAACATCTTTGATTGTCTCGCTGGTGTCACCTTTCAGGATAGCAGCTTGTACAGCTGCACCATATGCCACAGCTTCATCTGGGTTGATGGATTTGTTGAGTTCTTTACCATTGAAGAAATCAGTTAATAGTTTCTGAACCTTTGGAATGCGTGTTGAACCACCAACAAGGACAACTTCATCTATTCTTGATTTATCAAGTTTAGCATCTCGTAATGCTGTCTCCACAGGTTGAAGTGTTGATCTAAACAGATCGCTACAAAGTTCTTCAAATCTGGCCCTTGTGATTTTGGTGTAAAAGTCTATACCTTCAAAAAGTGAGTCAATCTCAATAGAAGCCTCGCTGCTGCTTGACAGAGTTCTCTTTGCACGTTCACATGCTGTACGTAAGCGTCTGATAGACCTTGGATTTGTGCTGATGTCTTTGTTATGTTTTCTCTTGAATTCTTGTACAAAATGACTCACCATTCTGTTGTCAAAGTCTTCTCCACCCAGATGTGTATCACCAGCCGTGGCTTTTACCTCAAACAATGAACCTTCGTCAATGGAAAGTATACTCACATCAAAAGTACCACCACCCAGATCAAAGATGAGAACATTTTTCTCTCCCTTGTGTCCTTTATCAAGTCCATAGGCGAGGGCAGCCGCAGTTGGTTCATTGATAATTCTGAGAACATTGAGTCCTGCTATGGCTCCAGCATCTTTCGTGGCTTGTCTCTGAGAGTCATTGAAATAAGCTGGAACTGTAATTACAGCATCCGTGACCTTCTGACCAAGGTAAGCTTCAGCTGTTTCCTTCATCTTTATGAGAACCATCGAGCTTATTTCTTCAGGGGCAAACAATTTGTTTTCTCCGTTGTATTCTGCCTGGATTTTCGGGCGTCCATCAACTTCAACCACCTTGAATGGCCAGTGCTTCATGTCACTCTGGACCGTCTTGTCATTGAACTTACGACCAATGAGCCTTTTGGCATCAAATATTGTGTCGCTTGGGTTCATGGCAGCTTGGTTTTTGGCAGCGTCCCCCACAAGTCGCTCAGTGTCAGTGAAGGCCACATAGCTTGGTGTTGTTCTGTTACCTTGGTCATTGGCAATAATCTCAACCTTTCCATGCTGAAACACACCCACGCAGGAGTAGGTGGTTCCTAGATCTATACCAATTGCTGGGGTTTTGCTTCCTCTGGTCATCTGAAATAGATTAAAAATAATAAAAATGTAAGTTTTAATTTTAACAGAGAAATAAGTTTAAAAAAGTATTTTTAAAGAAAAAAAAATTCAACAGAGGGAAAACTGACAGTAGAAGTGGATAACAAAATGAATATATTTTTTTAAATTTGATAATATCTTTGCTCTGTTACATGAACACATAATATTATAATTATAATGTATAAAAAATATGATGTCTCTTTATTAAAAGAATATTTCCAGAATCTATATATTATATACATGTAAATATAAATTATAAAATTTTAAAAAAATATATGAAAAACACATCTACTCACTTCACTCGTATTTATTAAAGTATACGATTTTAATTTTAACGATAACTATTGCTTAATCCACGAATATTCATAGCTGTCTCTTTATTAAAAGAATATTTCCAGAATCTGTATATACATGTAAATATAAATTATAAAATTTAAAAAAAATATATGAAAAACACATCTACTCAGTTCACTCGTATTTATTAAAGTATACGATTTTAATTTTAACGATAACTATTGCTTAATCGTCCACAAATCAGCGGCTAACTTCCAACAAACTTTCCTAAGTAAATTTAACACAAATAGCCCAGTAGAAGAAATTTGGAAAGATATAAAAACAAATCTAAAAACTATAATGGATGAGAATGTTCCAACAAAACTAACATCAAATAAAATTAACAAATGCTGGTTCAATTCTAGATTGAAAAAGCTATGCAAACTAAAAGAGAACTTATTTAAGAAATATAAAGCTACCTATTCATATAGGATACACAAAAAATACTTAAAGATTAAACACTTGACACAAAAACTTAGTCGAAACCTCCAAAATGAATATATAAACAATGTAATTACCAAAGATAACAATAAAAACTTATGGTCCTTTATCAAATATAAAAAAATGGAACCTTCAGGAATAGCCACACTAAAAGGCTCAAATAATAAAACCCATGGGGGGCGCCACAGGTAGGTACTTTGACCAAAAATTTAAATGTGGCCCTATAGCCTTAAATAATATATCATTTTAAAGGGCTTGCTAAGACCTTTTCAAAAACACTTGTTTTGTCTTTCTATCTTTTATAGAAGTGGAGTTATGATTTTTTTTGTCGATTTTTTTTGCCCCTTATATAACCTATATAATTTATTCCAAAACTTGTGACCCACATTTCAAAATTTGGTACTCTTTCCCTCACAACTTTTTTTAATTTTAGAGATATCAGTATCAAATTTTCAGGAGACATTCACAATCCAATATACAAAACAATGAATAAGAAATGTTTAAAGTACATCAAGATTTTGAATTTTTAATAAATATATTTAGAGGCATGTTGAAAGAAATCTTGATGAAAATTATAACAAAAATACAAATGAGTTAAAACATTTGCATGCCTATTGACTACTATTGTATTTTTATTGAATATATGGTACAATTAAATCAATAGCTATATTTAAATGTTTGAAGGGTAAGTATTTGACTTTAAAAATAAAATTTAATGCAAATTATTAAAAAATATTTATTAAAATAGACAACACCGACGAGGTATGATTACTAAAACAAGAAATTAAAATTAAATTCAACAAGTATTTATAGATTTCAGTATCTCATTTAAAGATAATAATAACAATTTTACTGTCATTTTTCTGAGTATATAATATAACAAGTATTAAATTTCTCAATATGTAATTCATAAGCTTTGTCATCGTCATTAATTTGGAAGCTGAAGAAATTTTGAATTCTGCAGTTGATCTTGAATATTATTATCTCTTATAATTATACATATAATTTAATTTTTTATATTATATTATTTTAATTATTGAGATTTATTTCGTTTGATTGATTTTGTAAATAATATTTTGTCAATGTCAACATCTTTTATAAAAAGATGATGGTAAGTGAGACTTTTAAAAAAATGTATTATAATGATTCTATACCCTGACCCTACACTTACACAAACCAGTAAATCTGAAATAAAAGGATTACAACACCTCTATCATTATTAATTATAAGGTAAGTATCAATTTGGACTTAGTATTAGACAAAAACAATCATTAATTATGTTCTTAACTGTTACTACTTCATAGCATTGGATAGTAATAATAGTACATATGTACTATTAGTAGTTATAGAAATAGTTAATAGTATTAATAATATACTAACAATAATTAATAATAATTAATAAATTATTACTAAATTACTAGTCCATAACCAAATAAAATTTAAGAAAAATGTACTGAATTACTGGCATCTTCCTATAATTTATTTAGGTCTGTCCTAAAATTAAATAAAACATTAAATTAATAAGAGTAGTGTAGCGATTACTAACAACACTTTAGTTTTTCTTTCTTAAGGGAGGTAACTCGATGACGATCGACATTTTCTAAGTTTTAGACTTAGCTAATCACACTTTGATTTATTATAACTTTTGAGGGGAGCTTTTGTTTTCAACAAAATAAATTGATTTGGGTTATAAAATGAATTAAGAACAAATGTAAGTTAACCACTATACACTAGAGCCCCAAAGAAATTTTTAATTATGCTATTTATGTACATACCGACCAATGAGTCAAAACCCTTCATCGCTCAAACACATAACTTGCGTGAAAATGATACCAGTGTGGTCGTCTGAATACACAATCACCATCACTGATGACAAATTACACAAATAAACAAAAATCGTGACGTAAAGCGCAAAAATCCATCGTCATCGCTTACGCCCGTATAGAAAAACTGAAACGGTATTTGCGATTTTTTCCGACATGCGCATAACGATGCGCGAACGACTATACAGGGTGGGCCAATTTTTAGAGCTAATGGGCCACAATGTATTTGGCCCACCCAAAAAATCAACTGAAACCAATAATAGGGCAACTGTTTAATTTCTTCTTTTTTATAAGTTGGCTATTTTTTTTAGTACTAACCCTCTATTACACAATGTGACCATTTGGTAACAAAGCGAAATAATAATTATTTCACTAATGCTTGATTAGTTTTTAATTTTTCAGACTGGTTCCCCTTTTATTTTATCATGTTGTGAACTTTTATACCGGAGAACTCATCACTTAGACCATTTCGTATTTTTGTAAGAGCAACTTTTATTTGGTCACAGTGGGCTACACTTGTGTCAACCGAATCTCGTAAGTACAAGTGTTCGTTTTTTTATCGCATAATGAAAGTTTCTGTTCAAAAAAAAATTAAATGGTAACATTAATGTTTATATAATAATTATGTAAGCTTATTTTTGATATTTGTCATCAACGTTTGATAAAATTTGAAAAAAATGGTATGTGACCATTTGATAACAGTGCGTCTATTCTATGTGGTTATTTTTTTTGGGTGGTTTTTCTTGTTGGAAAATGACAACATACTAAAGCTAACATTTTATAAGCGATATAAATAGTGTTTTATTTATAGAATATTTATAAATATCAAATATTTATGTTAGCCTTTTATACTTTTATAAAATTAACAAGTTTTACAATCTTTAATGTTAAATTAAAAATAATTTTAAAATTCTTTTTTTATAAATAGAATTATAAATAGAATTAGACATATGGATGATAATCAATGATATACAACATATATATTTTGTACATTTTCTATTTGTTTTTTTTTCCTCTCAAGAATTCAAATACCAAAGTCTTGTATCCATCAAGGTTTCATGGAAAAAATAAAGATGTACATGTTTGTGCCATTCCTGAGGACCCAGATGATAATGAACTATCTTAGGAAGATGACGATGATGTAGATGAAACTTTTAATCCAGAATCAGAGCACAACAGAAATTCAGGTAAATTTACATAATTTTTAAAAATAAAATATTATGTCTTATATCTTTTGAAAGAATAATTAAATATCATTCAATACAATTGTTAACGTAAACACTAAAAAAATAATAATTCAATTTGTCCTTTTCAGACTCAACAACACCAGTCTCTGAGAGGGAAATGAATGAAGCACCTGGTAATTTTTAGGTACTGCAGTCCAACCACAGGCAAAAGTATCAAATGGACATTTTTTCTTAGCAGCAGAATTCTTTCCTCAAGATCCTGTTTTTGTTTTGTTTTATCGCTGTTGCAAAAGAGCATCAAAATCCTATAGACTACTTTAGGGAAATTATTGATGAATAAATAATGGATAATTTTGTAATACAATCAAACATTTACAGAGCTCAGACAAATATGAACCAATATATGGATGCTAAAGAACTGGAGCAGTTTACTGGAGTTTATTTATGATGAGCATCATAGTTCAAATGCCAAAAGCAGTTGTTACTGGGGAATTGATACTCGTTATGACAAGGTGGCTAATAAAAATATATCTATAACAATATAACCCCAACAGTTTAAAAAGTGTGTGTGTTGTTCTATTACTGGAGTGATTCATAACTTTGAATGATACTTCTGTAAAATTCTGCCGTGTAAAATAGAATTGGTTATAGGAGCTTCTGGAAACATTGTGCTCCGTCTAGTTATCAATGTTACAAGTAAGAAATAAACAACACTCAATGATTGTTTTCAAGTGGATATTATGAATATGGCAGTAGTTTAGGCATGACTGATCTATAGGAATGCCTGTAGTAATGCAGATTGGGACCAAACAAATATCCTTTCTCTACTTGATTTCAAGACACAGATGGCAATATGCCTAATGAAAAAAGGTAAAGTAGGGTTTAGAAAATGTGCTCATCATAGAGCCAAAGAAATGAGAGATCCTACAGCAGCTGTTTAACAAATACCAGTAAGACCTGACTATTTTTGGCATTTTCCTGAGCCAATTTACAAAAAAGAAAGATGCAAGAGATCAAATTGCAGGGAATTTTTTTAGAATGAAATGTGTAAAAATTAGTAACATGTACTTATGTAATATTCAACTTTTCAAGACGCAAAAGTCAAACAGTTTCACTAGACTCAAACTAGATTTGTATGTAGGTGTATAAATGTTTACTGGCCTTTATGAAGGTATTTTATTAAAAAATATTATTAGATTTTCCTTTATTTTTTATTTTTTTTAATGTTATTTATAAAATAATGATTTTTGTTATCCTTACTATTATTTTCATGAATTATTGAAGCAGTATATTCAACATATAAAAATGTAATTGTAATCAAATTAATGTTTACACTTATTGGTGTTCACAATTAAATCATCATCTTTTAAAATTATTATAGTTGTCATGTTCCTATATATTCTGTTTTACTTTTTTTTTACCTTTTAGACGCACTGTTACCATATGGTAACATACCAATAAAATCACAATTTTAAAAAAATAGTATATTTTTCTTCCATATTATGTTTGTATACGTCTAAAAGACATATAATATCCAATCAAATATTTTTTTCCCATGACAACCTAAAAGTGCGTAATAGAGGGCTAAATAACATTGCGATTTTGAAAAAAAATCAGTCCGCCACAGAAACCAGGCACTACCCCCGTCTCCCTCCCCATCCCCTCCCCCCATTCTCTCAGACCATATCGCATCAGTCCCTCACCCGGCAGAGTGGAGTTTTGACCATTGGAATGCGGCGATCGCTGGTCGCGTTAGCGCCGAACAAAAGCTCAAGTTTAAGTACCAGCAATTCCGACCCGGGTCCCGAGACGTCATGGGCAGTGGTCAATGAGTGGCATTTTAAGTTGCATCCAGGTGGGACAAGGGAACAGGAGAATGTCAACAGTATTTTATAGAGGCCAGGGAAAAACATGAATGGAACGAATTTTTACGACTTGGGCCTGAGGATGATCTCCAATGTCACCCACATTCCTCTGACTACCAATATAAGGGGATGTCTGTGGGAGACAAGGGAGAGAGAGAGAGTCAATCAGCTCCTGGAGAAAAAAAAACTATGAAGCGTTTCCTCACGCAATCCACTCAACCGGAAATACCGAGTAAAAAAGTTGGAAACGTCGTCTCATCTGATGTTATTATGGACGATGTTGATACCAAGGATCTAACTGATTGCCCAGATGATACGTTGTTAAGCCAGGCTGCTCGTGATTACAGTGGACGTCGTCAACAACCGCAGGCAAAATGGTTTAGCAGTCATCCATGGCTGCGCATATCACGTCAACGGAAAGTTCTGCTTTGCAGCTGGTGTCGTGAAATGGGCAACAAGCGTCTTGTTGGAGCATGTAAAGTCGAGTCCGCGTTCATTGACAAGGGATTCAACAACTGGAAAGACGGATCCCAGAAGCTGGATGAAGACGCAGCGTCTTCATCTCACAGAGCAGCGGCCGAATACGTGAGTAATAGAAACAAAACGTCTGTTGCCAAGCAGCTAAGTTGTCAGCTCGCTAAAGAACAGCAAGTCAATCGGAATAGGTTGATCATTCAGCTGAACAGTCTAATGTTCCTCATGCGACAAGGGCTGGCGATTCGTCGAGGTAAAGATTGTTAATTGGAATTGGATGGTGTCATTTCATGGTTCAACTAAATATACATTATTATTTTTCAGAATATAGCCATATGACTTAGATCAGTCATTTTCATTTTTTCCCTTTATTTCTCTTTTTTTTTATGTTAACAATCTACGTAATATTGAAGCATGATGTCATTTATTTATATAAATTAATCTGCATTTTCTTTTCAGGATAGCTCTAAATTGAGTCTTTTAATCTGTTAATTCACACAAAAAATCCGCATGAAGCTAACATTAGCAGACATGATTTTATATACATGAGCACATAGGCGTCACTAGGGCTGGTGTCACCCAGTGCAGTAGCTAATGCTCAGGACCGACCTTAACAATTGCGAGGCCCTATGCGGCTTAGTTTGCGAAGCGGATTGCGCGGTGCCCAGTCTGGGTAGGGATAATTATAATAAGTGAAAATTAAGATAGGCATATGAAAGTGCGGGGTCCACTGCGGCCAGCCCTGCTTATGGTGTCACCCCCTTATGACTTACCCCATAGACCTCCTCCGAGTCTGCCAGTCGCCCATTGTAATGGTGTCACCCGGTGCGGTCCGCACCA
Organism: Ampullaceana balthica; assembly: GCA_944989445.1. Taxonomy (NCBI): domain Eukaryota; kingdom Metazoa; phylum Mollusca; class Gastropoda; family Lymnaeidae; genus Ampullaceana; species Ampullaceana balthica. The sequence continues at coordinate 29,383 of CALYLW010001399.1, read as the reverse complement.
CCCACACTCCTTTAGTGACGCCTCTGCATGAGCGAATTGTTATATACAAATATGTTTGTGTATATTTTTTTTTACAAAATAAAAGTAATTGAAACTCAAATCAAATTTTTGTTTTTAAATTTCTATTTTTTAAAAAAGGTTGTGTAATTTTAATGTAATGATAAGCAATATTCCCTTTAAGGTTCGTTGGTACGTGTGCAAAGTAATAATACTCGTGTGTAAAGTTGCACAAAATCTATTTTTTGTGTGCAATATTTTTTATTTTATTTTATTTTTTTAAAAATAATTTTTTAGGGCTGTTATCGATTAATTTAAATTTAATCGTTAACTTTTGAAGAATTATCGATTAATTAATCGATAATTTGGATTAAAACCAAAAATAGAAATTTATGACGTCATTAAACTGAACATTTCTCACGGGCATTGAAAATTAAGAATATTTTGAACTAAATTTCATGACAATGTGTTGATACTTGATTTGTGCTGAAGGTGGTATGTCAGCGATGTATTTGATCCTTTAAAAGAGAATTGTTTATGGCAGTGGACACAGAAAATGTTTTCACATTCTTCGACTTTGCCATCCGCAGTTAGCTTAAAAACAACATATTAGCTCAACTTTCTAGTTATATGTTTAAATTTAACTGCGCTGATGCTGTCAGCAGGGCCGTCTTAACGCATAGGCCCGTTGGGCATTTGCCAGGGGGCCCACGAGCATATGGGCCCCATGGGAATATGTTTATTTATATATCTTATGTATATTCATTTTTTATTCCTGCGGGAGAAAGGCCGAAAACTATATTTTTGCCCGGTGGCCCAAAATGGTGTAAAGACGGCTCTGGCTGTCAGATATTTTATAATTGACGTCTGCCGGTCAACATAAGAGTAGTACAGACAAAGCATGAGCAAGGAACCAATGGACTATTTAGTTACAAGTTACAGTCTTATATTAGCTGCTAACAATCATTTTATTTAAAGGGACGCTGGCTGGATAGGGCCCCGGTTTGAATTGCAGCCAGGGGCCCCGTGCAGTCTTAATCCGCCCCTGCATACGCACACATTCAGTTGAGAGCAACAACCCCGTAACTTAAAATCCACCCCCCCCAATTAACCCCACCGTTCGCAAAGCGCGTTTGTAATATCTGAAGGCGCCAATGCCCACTTAAAATATATTTACAAGTTGTCGTTAAAACTTCGTTAAAAAATTGATTGTAAGTAATAGTCTCTAACACTAAATAAGAAAAGCATTTCTATGTGAGCGAATAGGGCAAATTTAAAAATAGTGGGTTAAAAAAGTTAAAATGTATTTGGGTAAAATTCATAAGTCTATGTAATAAAATGCGAAGGAATTTAAAAAAAAATCACAATTGTTTTCCTAACTAAGGTACCAGAAAATAAATATTAGCAAGAAAGAAAACGTTACTAAAAAAATTGAAGACCTTTTTTTGGTATTATTTGAAAAAGTTTTGAACATCAGAACGCAACGAGCGTGACAGTGACAGCCCTGCATGGAAAATAGTAATAGTGTTAGCGCTATAGAAGTTTAGAAGTATTAAAAGAAAGCAATCATCGTCGTATTTTTAGAATGCTTGCGGCCTTATATTTTTATGTAGATTTAACTAAATTTCTGTCTATGTTGTTTTTTAAAAAAATATGTAGTTTACTTTCACACATGCATTTTTCAAGGTTGACAACTCTTTTATTGCCTATGCTTCTTATATAGGTTATTTCCAATTTGTTTAAGCGCGTGGCGTCATCTAAAGCTGTCTGTATTGAGGAGTCAAAACTGACTTAAGTGATCCGTTGATTCACAAACGTGTCGTTTGACTGACCAGCCACAGAAAACTGTACACTTACAGTGGACCTGATTACTGATTGGCTAGACTTTATCTTACTATAGATTTTGTTATATCGTGGCGGAACTCTATTAATAGAAATATCAGGCGTATTCAGTTAGACCGACCTTATTAAGATATAGATCAAATAACCGAGTGTTCTATTATGAATTTTCTCAATAGATATTTGTTTCATTTATGTTAATTTGGACCAGCTTAGTAGACTTAACGTAAACTTCCTTATAACTTCAGTGAAAAATTCTGGGTAAACAAGAAGAATGTCAGTAAATTTAGCCAAAGGTTGGAACTGAATGAAGACCAGAGTAAAACAAGTTTTTGTTGCATACATTTTAATAATAATAATTCATGAACAGGCTTTTGAGAGAAAGTCTTTTTCTTATTTTAAGTTTCTGTGATTAAAAAAAATAATTGAATATCGCTCTAAAATCTAAATTTAGGCTCTTCTACACTGTCTCTTCTGAAAGTTCCAAGTTCCCGAAGTGGATGGACAAAGGAGGAAGTCCCTTGGTGTGCGCTCATTTGACTTGGCGACACCAAAATATTGTAGACAGTATTTTAAAAAAAAGAACTGAAAATTGTGAAAACAAATAAAAATGTGAAAAAACATTTACAGACTTTAAAAAATTTATTTATTAGATAGAGATTTTGAAAATCAGAGCCCAAACGAGCATGCTAACTGCTAAACTATATATATAGCATGGGCAGTGTTAGAGCTATAGAAGAAATAATTCATTCATGTCAGATTTCATATTCAAAACTTTGAGAACCTTGACTTTTCATCGAGGCCAAAAGAATTTTTTCCAAAATGAGGATGATGTACATCTATTTCCTACTGCATACGACATCACCTGACATTCATGTGTAGAAACGTATGACTGAGTTCTCAGGTTGTAAGCATACATCAACAAAATATAACCTGGGATTCATCGGTAAGAAAGTATGACTGAGTTCTCAGGTTGTAAGCATACATCAACAAAATATAACCTGGGATTCATCAGTAAGAGCGTATGACAGAGTTCTGATTGTGTAGGAATTGCCAACAGGATATCACCTTGTCCGCCTTCTATTAATACCTACATTCTTGCTTCCTACTGCTTACAATGGTCAGACCACGTCACGGGTCAGGACTCTCCCAAGGTTTTCCCACAACTGGCCGGTGTGACGTGTGTTTTTCTATCCTCGAAACGTCGCAGTTCGTTAAATTAAACGCCTCCAAACACATTTTGCACCACGAGATCTGCAGCAACACAGCAGACTGAACACTTTGGCGACAATCATCGACATTACAATAATTTCCCGAGTTATTCAATTGAGAACAAACGTCTCTGGTCTGTGTTACAGCCCTTTCCTCCTCCAAAGTCTTCAGTTGTAAACAACTCTTTTCGCTATAATTTCTTACCAAACCTTTTTTCTCCAAACTTTTAAAAATGTTATTTGTATTACCTCATTTTTAACCCAGTGGAACTGATTGATTTTGCTTTTCTTTTTATTATTGGTAATTTGACAGTACCCGTGATTTCGGAAAAAACCAGTCATTTAAAAAAAACACAAAAAAACTTTTAAAAAAACGTTTTTTCGCGCTTTAAAGGATTTTTTGACATATTAGCGATCAGCTCTGATATTGTACATTTCGTTTTATTTATTTAATGGCAAAAAAATTGCCTCAGTCCTTGATATGTTTAAAATTAAAATTAAATGTATCAATAACGTTAGCCTTTCCCATAGCAGATTCTCTTGCATTGATTTTAAACAAATATTTTTGTAAGTCTATAACAATGCACCGAACATGCCTATCAGATATGTTTACAAACCTATAACCCGTACATTAAATAACACGTACATTAAATAACACGCACATTAAATAATTTTTCGCCCCGTTTAACGGTACCGGGTTAAAATTTCTGAATTGAACACATTCAAGCCCCGAGCCTCAGCGTTTCCCTCAAGCGTGTCTTGCTTATGAAATGATTACACTCATTACTTGAAACCTGGCTTTGCACCGTTACAGCGGAGCAGGGGAGACAATTTTCGACGAGTTTAAAGGAAATGGCTTCACTTTACGTGAGTGATTTCAGGCGTGAATTTGCTTCTCCAAATTAGAAATCATAGTATGTAAATAATATTTACTATTTATTGTAAAGGAATTTTCGAATCCACTCTTGGTGTTTTTATAGTCTGAGGCTTTCGTTTATAGCTTTAATATCTAGCGTTCAAACTTGTATTATTTTTTTTTAAATGGACCAATGCCTGCAATACTTTGTACTACATAACCGTGTCTGATTTCACCGAGAAAATGTATACTGCAAATATTTCCTCTCTCTTCTGTTTTTGTATTTGTTTCAAATAAGGTTATCGTTAAACTGTCGTTGTAACTAGATGGAAATATGTTTCGTGATCGGACATAAAATGATGTTGAACACCAAAGCACTCGTGTGACTTAAATCCATCGAGACTCGATCAATGTCCATGAGGTCAAGTCGAATACGATGCGTTTCGTAATCATTGAGACTCCCTTACATATGCCTATAGCAAGGTGAAATTAGACGTCCCTCGAATGTGAATCTCTTTATTAGACCAACCCTTTCTGGGAACTCGTCCAGCAACGATTAGACCGAGGATCCTTCACGTGAGTAAGGGCCGTCCATAAATGACGTCACGCACCTAGAGAGTCCACGCATTTGTGACGATGTGTGACGAGGGGGAGGGGAGGGGGGTGTTTGAGAAATGTTACGTCGCATCAAAACTCGCAACTGTAAATATAATTTCCACTTAAAGGTTTGATTTATTTCTTAAAATGTATTTAATGACGGTTTACATGGATTCACGCGTGTTACGATATTAGAGTCCAGCCTTACACTCAATAATAATTAAATAAATAAAAAGGGATTTGAAACATGCCCTTTTTAAAATAGAAAATACAGCTTTTAAGGGCTGCAAAGCTTGGTGACGTCATTTTGGATTTGGGGGGGGGGTCTAAGTTCGTGTGACGACGCATGGCGAGGGGGCGGAGGGGGAGTGAAAAATCGGCTAAAATCGCAGTGACGTCATTTGGGGCCGTCCATAAAGTACGTCACGCTATTTTTGACTTTTTTGCTGTCACAAACTGTCACAAATATCGGGACCCCCCCCCCTAAAGTACGTCACACTTTCCAAAAAAATAAATAATTAACACCTAATTAAAATATTTAATTTAATCCTTAAAATTCACTTCACTATTAAACTGTATTAACATTTCCACTTAAAAGTAGGGATGCACCGGATTCAAAACTTAGAAATCCGGCTGGAGCTGAAGTTGGCCGGATTTATGTAATGAAATCCGGCTGGAGCCGGAATCAGATTTGTTAAAATGGCCGGATTCCGGATTTTCCGGGGCCATTATGAATACATATTATATAAATTAGGGATCTACCGATCAGCCGGATTTATGAAGTGAAATCCTGCCGAAACCGAAGCCGGATTTTTAAAAATAGCTGGATTCCGGATTTGCCGGAGCTGGAGCCGAAATCCCGTACACCTCCACTTAAAGAACTATAAGATTATTCAAATGACTTTAATAGTAGAATAGTTAATTGTCAACAGTTATCAGTTATTCAATGAAACAACTTAATCTAGATCGAATTTTAAAACAAAAATTTCAAAAATTAGACTTGACAATTATATAATGCATATCATTTATCGGCTACCTTTTCATTTACAATGGGTGAGGTCAAGTTTTAGATTATCTTCCAATTATGCATTCTATTGACACAGGATAAGAAGTAGATTAGCGAAACTTGCCCTCAACCAGTGATTACATAATAAAAAGGAAACAAAACAATTTGACTAAAAAAATAGAAGTAAAAAAAAGATTTTTAAAAACCACGTTTTTATAAGCGGACTAAAAAGAAGAAAATAATTTAAAACTTATACGTTCAAGTACTTTGATTTTATATGACTAAAAACGTGGGGCGGGAGTTTGATATAAAAGTTAAATGGAGATCTATAAGTAAGAGAATGAGTGAACTGCATATGTAAAACCTCATAAGCACCCGCCCCACGTTTTTAGTCGTATTAAATCAAAGTCTTATCTTATCTTATCTTATTTTATCTGTTTACAGACGCTCCTTCTATACATAAGATTATTGCGTCCTACGCTTATCTATGGTTTGTGTTTAGTCCTGCATTTTTATTAGAGATTTAAATGTTGATAAAGTGTTGGTTTTCCTGGATTCTTCAGGCAACCCATGCCACGCTCGAATTCCGGACAGGAAGAAGGAAAACTTGTATGTGTTTGTTCTTGCATACGGAATAAGAAAGGTGTTTGTATCCTTGTGTCTATCTGAGGGTTGTATTAAGTTATCTTTGTGTTGTATTTCTAAATTAGAATCAATTGCTTTATGTATGATTACTACTTTGCTCTTGGTTCTTCTATCAGTGCTTGAACGTATAAGTTTTAAATTATTTTCTTCTTTTTAGTCCGCTTATAAAAACGTGGTTTTTAAAAATCTTTTTTTTTACTTCTATTTATTTTATTCTTTATAGTCTAAGTGTATGCTGTGGTGAGTTTTGAAGTATTGATTATGTATTCAAATATAATACACATTGCCCGACAAACATTTACAGACTGGAAATGACTGATCTCCTCTTGATGTTTAACATGTTTTTGTGGTCGGGGTTGGTGTGAACTCGGCACGTGAATGTAATGTAAACATGGGCAGACGGATAATACATAGGTTTATATATAGATAAACTGAAAAGATCAATAATTTAATAACGGTACATTCGATCGATCTGAAATTTTGATACAATGCATTGTCATCCACAATGCATTGTCATCCAAGATCTATCTGTGGTAAAATTTTGAGCTCTCTAGGACAATCAGAAGTGGTTTAATTTTACATTGGCAGATTAAAAAAATTGTGGACAGACACCAAAAAACCACCAACAAACAATGCCACAGGAACGAAAGCGAAAAAAATACTAGATTGACAAATTATGTGACCAACTCTTGTGCTATATTTAATCTGTTTATTATGGTCCTATGAATTATATTTCATTCAAAAATATTCACTGGACATCATCTGTGTTCATCCATAGTTACGACTGACATCAATCTTTCACAATCATCGTTTCCTGGAAGGATAATTGCAGACAGATCAACTCGTCCTCATCTAGCCACTCAACAGCCTCTGTATGTATATTTTCTCATCTGGCAATAACTGCCACGGGTTCTCTTTGACTTCTAGAAGTGATTCTCAAAGGACGGATGCGTTTTATGTGAGTTCATTCTTGAACAGTTTGGGTGCGCACATTCTCCTGAGCCCGAGCTCTGTGTTGTCCTGTATGTTTCTTCAACATTGTTTGTGAGGCAAAATATGAGTGACATACTTTGCAAAGTCGATCAAATAAGCTGGTAATCGTATGGTTTTACTTTGAAAGCTCCTGTTGATTTGACATAATTTCATAAAATTTGAGAGTTTGTTCTACAAAAAAGAAAGGAAATATTGAGAATCTGCATTTGGTCTTTCTTAAGCTTTGAGTCCATCATTTGTTTGGTTGATTGGTTTTGGAGGAGGGAAGAATCTTTAAGGTAAAATGTTAAAATATGAGGTTCGTGCTTTGTTTCAACATTTCATGTCCTGATATTGATATTTAACAATTTGAGTGAAATATTGGCTGGTGCAAACATGATTGTCAAACCATTCCTTATCCTTCGATATGAGTCCTGTTGTATCCAATTCAGATTTATGAACAACACATTCAAGAGATACGCATTTCATGCTATTTTGACATAAAACTAATTCTAATGTTTCACAAAATTTTTGAAAATGATTTTTAAAGCTATTTAAATTCTACTAAAAAAATATAAATAAATTATAAAAAAATAAATAAAAATAATACATGTGTGACATCACATGGCCTGACCCCCCTCTCCCCCCCCCGTCACAAAGTGTCAACTTTCTTACACCCCCACCCTCCGAGCGTGACGTACTTTATGGACGGCCCCTTAGCTATAGAACTGAATGTTAATTGTGCATTTATTTAAAACATAATGGTCTTAAAACATCATTTACATGGCTTAATGTACTACGTGGACAAAGCAATGGGTGGAGATTGCATTACCCAGTTTCCTTTAAAAAAATACTTTATAATGAGCCGAACGTTTTCATTTGCTTTGCTATTCAGCCTATTTTTGTTTAAGTAATAGTTTATACAGTTTATACACAATCAAAATTATGTATAAAACTTAAAAAGACTCATTATATACTTATCAAGTGTTTTTTTTTCCAAATGCCACCAGGAAAATTTTAGAGTTTACTCTTTGGCGACAAGATTGCCACTGAGTGGAGTGTCTTAAAATTTTTGTATTGAATTTTAAGCCTTCAAAGATCAGGATATAATGTCCAGAATTGACGAACGTTTTCTGATGGTTCCATTCAGCTCATATAATGTCTACCATGCATTAAAAGCGGCAATAGCTCTTGTATAAAGAAGAAAACGAATGGCTACTTATCTGGAGGTTTACTAATGTGATATGAAGAAATGTTTGGTTTACTTATTGCAACGAAGTACATTTGTTAATTAATTACGAACAAACGAAAATCCTTTAGGTAAATATATTTTTGTTTGCTCTTGACATGGAAGTCGGCTTTTTAAATGATACTCTTGTAACAATACCCGTCCTTGTTAAAGCTCCGGTAGGATATGATCCTATTTTGAGCGACGACACCAGACACTGGTTTGAGCTGATCAACCTCGTTGTCTTGAGCAGCGGCCTGGCGCTGTTCGGCATAGTCACCAACATCCTCAACATCTGCGTGTTCTGCAGGCAAGGATTCGACACGACTGTCAGCATCAGTTTCACGGGCCTGGCCGTCTCCGACCTGTGCAGTCTGTTCACCCTGCTGTGGTTCAACATATGCGAGAACCCTTACTTCGCCAGGTCCGACGTCCCGATGGCGGCGTCCGAGTTCCAGCACCTGACCGGCGGGTTCCCCCACGCCCGCTTCACCCGCATCACGTCATGGATCACCACGTACATCGCAGCGGAGCGGTGCCTGTTCATAGCGTTTCCCCTGAGGATCAAGGACATTGTCTCGCCAAGGAAGACGACCGCGGTGATCGTCGCGATCTACGTCTGGATGATGGTCTCCCTTCTCCCCAAATACGTCACCGTGTACATAGACTGGAAGTGGTATCCGGGGGCCAACAGAACTCTTCTCGGGCTTAAGTTCACCGAAAGTAGAGGGGGCGTGGACGGCCTGAGTTTCTTGCTGTACGCCGTCTATATGATGGTGTCTTTCTTCTCGGTGGTCGTCCTCACGGGAATCCTCTACCTCAAACTCAAGCGCACAATCGAGTGGCGCAGCAAGAAAGTGTCTGGTGCCAGGCCCTCGGAGTCGCTGATCAGACGCGACAAGAAGACCATGCTGATGGTTGTGGTCATCGCAGGGGTTCTCATCGTGACGTTCACCCCCCAGGTCATTATTTTTACCGTCGGCTTCATTGAGCCCGAGTTCAACGTCGTGGGTAGATACGTGAACTTCTTCTTCATGTCCTGGTCTTTTTGTTTCGTGTTCGACGCCGCGAATTCCAGTGTAGGCATCGTTCTTTACTACACCATGAGCTCCAAATACAGGCAGACTTTTCATGAGATCTTCTCTAATCACAGAGGATCTCAATATTTAAAAAAAAATTTAAAAATCACGAAAGTGAATTCTCTTTGAAGACATTAAATGTCGACTACAGAAAGCAACAAGCAGAGACAGACTTAACGAGTATTGGATCTAAATGTTTTTATTTTTTAAAAATATATTTAAAAAAAAATATTTCAAAGCTAATTTAAATGTGTTAATTTGTGTGTGTGTGTGTTATGTCCCTTGTTATTGTTATCTTATGGGAAAATAATAAATCAATTAAATCACTTTAAAATCAATATTTTAGAAACTAAATTAATTCTTAAGCCTTTTTGTTGACTGACAAAATGCACCGTCCTTTTTTTAAAGCTGGTTTCAAAACAAATCTGGTGAAATCTCATTAAGCCGAGTCATATTGGCTTTCGTGTTATGACCTCGCAGAAAGTCATTATGTTTCAAGTACGTTCTATTTGTGATAATTGGTTTCTGTCCCACGAGAATATTAAACTTACGGCTCATTCAAAGGCACACGGACCTGTGAAAGCCGACTTCAAACGTTTATTCTCATCCACGCTGTAATCTTCTCGTGTGGAGACGCTCATCTTCCATCGAGTGCATCCCCAGGCGGAGGATATGGGAAAGCCCACCAAATATGGAAGGTACTAAATCAGCCCTACTGCCTTGTAGGAAGTGGAGGGATCCACAAAGGCTAGGGACACAACCCGAACAAAGGTAACTACCCATTGCGCTGTGAACGGCAGCCCCCAGGTAGTTGCGCGCAAGGCTAACCAGCCTTGTAACAAAATACTGTTACAAAAACACCAAAGAGAGCTACAAAAGACATTTCAGTCCTGGGAGAGGATGGATACCTAGACGAGGAAAACATGAAGCCAAATAGTGAACGCCAAAAACTGGCAACAATTAAGGCCGTCTACAATTATCTCTACCAGGACCACCAACGTCATTGGAGCGTGGAATAAAATCTGTCTCCAATACAACAGGGCACGCCCTGAAATGGACCCCCCCTCCCCCCGTGAAAGTGAAATAGAGATCGTCCAAGAAACACTTGGCGCCGAGAATTGGAAGCGGACATCTAGAGAATAGGCCATGACTGGAGGTCTCTCACAGGTGGTCTATGCTCTTGAAAGAATAGCAGACGCCGAAGATGGTCGGCGGATGCCCCTCGTGGACGTGAAGGCACGACTAACGCTGTAATCTTCAGTACTGTTTGAAAATACTTGCATGTTGAGCGACTCCGTTAGAGAAGATCCTCCTGTGTTATTTTTTTTCAACACAAGACTTCGTAAAATTAAATTAAATATTGTGTTGAAGTACTCATTTAAACTATAAAAATGATAAACTATAACCATTTTCCCATGGTAGACATACACGTTTTAAAAAAAAGAGATTTTATAACAAGGAAATGCTATTCCACAGAGGCGTCACTAGGGGGGTGTGTCACATCTGATTAACATAATTTTGTGACGTAAGGTCACATGTATGGTGGACGCGGGAAGAAAGGAGCATTTCTATTGGTTGAAAGTGTTGGGCGAACAGTTGTGTGTAGACTTCCTACAGGGAAGCATGATAGTGAATAACTCAAGATTTCCACGTTATATTACCTCAAATGATTCTTATGTGTACAATATATATGTATATTAAAGTTGTTTTGGATAAACGAATTCTTCAGTGAATTATTGTGCACAAGATTAATTATTGTGAGAACGCCTACATAGAAAGAGAAATATAAAGTTATATAGTTACATTGGTGTCGAAGTAAAAGTAAAAGTTCTATGTGAACACAATGAAAGAGGTTTCGTGGAAATAAGTATTGGATATTTACAAAAAAGGAAAGTATTCTTTAAAATAAGAAATCATAACAGCTATAGTATTTTTTTGAATATTCAAGTTCGTAAGAAGCTGTGAATAAACTTTTGTGGTTCAATGAAAATACAAGAAGATTTCAAAATGGCGGCATAAACGGCAGATATCCGCAGTGTATAAAACTGGATCAGACTAGTTGGTTCTACGTCACATTCGATGACAGTACAAGCATACTACACAGTACTGGAATCTGGGTCGTGTAGGCTTACTGAATGGTGACACACGGTGAACATATATAGGTCGTGACGTCAACAGGCTTAATGCTAGTTGATTCCAGGAAATATTAGTATTAGTAAATATAACATCGAACCGAGAAGCTATGGACTATTCAATGTGTTGGTGTGAATTATAAATAAAGAAACGGAACTTTTATCCATTCATTGTGTGAAGAGTTTGATTATCGCAATTGTGGATTAATGGAGTGAACTAAATTGTTTAAAAACTACTCGAAAATTGAAATTTTAACCAAGTGACTTTTATTCAAAACGATCGGACCATTTAATATATTTTGTCAATCTGAGGGAGCGTATATATAAAGTATACTAAAGATCCCGTGTGAGGATTCTTTTTGTTGTCTCATCTTGCCAATAACTAGATTTTATGGTTTAGACGTGTCACTTATTTGAACTTAACATTTTTGAATTCAAGATATTTCATTTGGACGATTTATAACTTTATCAATATATATACATACATTCCTTACCGAATTGCTAGATTCATATTATTCAATCAAACAAAACATGGATTACTACGAAAGATTCACCGCCATAGCTAAAGAGATCGGACTAAAAGGAAAAGAAATGAGAGATTTCATTGAAGAAAAAGTTGCTGAAGAAAAAGAAAATCAAAGAATTGCTAAAGAAGAAGCAAGAATAGCTGAAGAAAAAGAACAGCGAAGAAAAGCTGAAGAAGAAGAAAAAGCAAGAATAGCTGAAGAAAAAGAACAGCGAAGAAAAGCTGAAGAAAAAGAAAATCAAAGAGAAGCTGAAGAAAAAGCAAGAATTGCTAATGAAGAAGAGATGCAAAGACTCATAGTAAAAAGAGAAATTGAACAACTTGCAATCGATAAGTTAAAATTACAAAGGGAGCTAGACAGTAGTGGCCACAATCCTGGTGATGAAACAAATAGAAGGTCAGCACCAAGGGATACTATCAAAGTAAGAAAATATGATAGCCAAAAAGAAAAAATGGATGTTTATCTGGATTATTTCGAATCCATAATGGCTATGAAAGGCTATAATGAAGAAGATTGGCCAGCACAACTGATGACTCAATTAACTGGAGAAGCATTTGAAGCTTATAACAGTATAGCCAAAGAAGACAAAAGCATATATAAGAATGTCAAAAAGGCACTTCTATGTCATTTTGGAAAGTCAGAAAATGATTATAGAAGAGAATTTCATGAAATGAGAATCAAGATGGACAAAGATCCACAGATCATAGTACATGAAGCACAAGTCAAACTAACAAAATGGCTGGAACTGACAGCAATAGATACGAGCAATCCAAAGGCCATAATAGACATGGTGTTAATTGACAAGTTTTTAGAAAATGCAACACCAACCCTATTCACATATTTGACTGACAAGAAAGTTCGTACTCAAGCAGAGCTAACAAATGCATTACGAACATTCAAAGACTCTCATCCGAATGTGGAAATGGATAAGAGACAAGACATATTTGCAGCAATACAAATTAAAAGTCAAGAAAAAAGGCAAGGTATGAGAAACCAGAGTCTGCCAAACCAAGGCAACAGACAAACTATTTGTTGGTACTGTAACAAGCCAGGACATATGGCGAAGCAGTGTTACCACAATAAAGGACAACCAAATAGGGTGTCACCTAATGGCAGCCCTATAAGAAAGAAAACAGAAGAAAGGTCAAGACAAGGTCATTTTGAAAGCAAAGGTAGAAGATCATGGAGAGGCAGATACAATCATGACTCCAGATACAGAAATCATGATCAACCCTGGAGAAGGAATGACCACCAAGAGGGAGATAATAAAGGAAAAATGAAACAAGAAGAATCACAATCTAGTAGTACTGTGGCCACTATCAAGGATCATGGCACACTGAAATGTTACCCAGTGTACATCAATGATCGAAAGTGTATGTGTCTTCGTGACACTGGATGCACAACAATTGTAGTCCGTGATAAGATGGTGAAAGAAGAAGAGTATGATGGGAAAAAAGACACACTGATAATGGCTGATGGCACAAAGAGAGAGTGTCCAACTGCAATTTTCACCATCAACTCACCCTGGTTTCATGGTAAAGTTAGAGCCAGAGTCTTACAAGACGCCATTTGTGATCTTATTATAGGGAACATTGAAGGTGTGATGGACAATACTGATGAAGTATACAAGGCCTGGCATGATAACAACCATCAAGTATGTGCTACTGTACAAACAAGAGCCACTACAAAAAGAAAAGAGATCACAGACATTGAAGTTGATGAGAAACTTGAAATAGGAAGCCAACTGATGTCCAAACAAGAGTTCAAACAACTACAAGAAGAAGATAACACAATCAGGGAAATAAAAATGAAACTTATCAAAGACAATGAAACAGGCCACAACAAAAATTACAAGCTAGATAAAGGCATATTAATAAACATTGCACAGGAAGGTACGTGCAAAAGAGTGGTTCTTCCCAAAAAGTTACAGGAAACCATTATCAAAATGACACATGACAGTCCTTTAGGTGGACATATGGGCGCCAAGAAAACAATTACTACAATAGCAGAAAACTTTTACTGGCCTAAAATGGCAAGGCAGATAAAAGAATACATCAAGGCATGTACAGTGTGTCTACGACATAATCCCAAAGATGGGAGGCACACAGCACCCATACAATCATCTGACAAGGCAAACTTCTTATTCGAGAAAATTGCCATAGACCTGATAGGACCATTCAAAAAGATGTCAAAGAAGAAACATATGTATGCTCTAACCATAGTGGACATAGCCACCAGATGGGGTGAAGCTATCCCACTGAAGCGAATAGATGCAGAAAATATATGCAACGCATTACTCAATGTTTTTAGCAGATATGGTTTCCCTCAAACACTTCTGTCGGACAATGGCAGCCAATTCAAGGGTCAGATGACACAAGCCATTATGAAAATGTTAAACATTACACAAGTACACAGCACAGTGTACCATCCACAGTCAAATGGAGTGATTGAAAGACTAAACAAAACCATCAAGAATATGCTATTAAAGGTAACAGTGGACCATGAGGACAGATGGCATGAATATTTACCCTTAGTACTGTTTGCATACAACAGCAGCAAACATGAAAGCACTGGCTTTAGTCCTTTTGAGTTAATGTTTGGCCAAAACCCTGCAAGTCCCTTAAAGAATTTCAAAGAAAGGCTTATAAGTAAACAAGATGCCATACAGGACAGATATCAGCTGATGTCAGACACTAGAGATAAAATACTTTACAGTATTGAAGCAGCAAAGCAAAGACTAATCAAGCAAAGTACAAGACATAGAGAAATCAAAAATAGACACAGACATTTGAGAACATTTGAGCCTGAACAACAAGTCCTAGTATGCTTACCAAACACAAAGAATGAAATCACATGGGAAGGTCCATACAAAATTGAAGAGAAACTTAGTGATGTCACATATAGTGTCAATATCAAAGGACATGTGAAAAAATTACATATTGACAAACTAAGAACATATGATGACAATAAAGAAGGAAAGCAAACTGTTAATGTCATCATCAAGGTAAATGATGAAAATGACAATGCAATGAAAATGAACAGTCTTGACAGTGAAAAAATATCATCTGACATACCAGATAATATGAAACACAGAGTGATCAAAATTTTTCAAAAATACAAAGGTGTCATAACAAAAGAAACAGGCAACACAAAAACTGTGACTCACAAGATACAAGTTTTGGAACATGAACCCTTCAAGACCAAAGTATACCCTATTCCAATGGCACATAGAGACACAGTAAGGCAAGAAATTGACTACCTACTTAAAGAAAACAAAATAAGAAAAGCAGTTGAAGCTAACTATACCTCACCAACTGTCATAGTAAAAAAGAAGAATGGAAAGATTCGACTGTGCTGTGACTACAGACAGTTGAATAATATTACAAAATTGGACCATGAACCTATTGGAGACCCAAGAGACATTATAGACATAATTGGTACTTCCAGAATATTCACTACATTTGACTTAAACAGAGGTTTTTGGCAGATTAACATGGATCCTGATTCTATAAAATACACTGCATTCATAGCCATGGATGAGGTGTATGAATGGTTAGTAATGCCATTTGGACTGGTCAACAGTACGGCCACTTTTAGCAGATTTATGAAAGTGATGCTAAAAGGAATTCCAAATGTGGTACATTATGTCGACGATATATGCATCCACACTAAAGATTGGGAATCACATATCCATACACTTGAAGCTGTACTGGATAGACTCAAGAAACATAATGTGACAATCTCACCAGAAAAGATCAACATTGGAAAGAAGTATATAGATTTTTTGGGATACAGAATAGGAGGCGGTGCAGTCACTCCCACTGAAGAAAATGAAAACAAGATATTTAATCTGTCTGTCCCAAAATCTAAAAAACAAGTGCAAGCCCTGCTGGGACTATGTAACTTTTACAGACCTTTTATTGCAAATTATGCAGAAATAGTTCATCCACTAACACAAGTTACAAAAACCAAAGATATTAGAAAATTTCAATTTCCAGGAGATTGCCTCAACGCATTAGAGAACATTCAGGAGGCATTCAGGAAGAAACCCATCTTAGTTACACCTCAATGGGACACACATTTCATTGTTTCTACCGATGCATCGTCCATTGCATTAGGAGCGTGCCTCATGCAAGAACATGATGGTATCCTACATCCTATACAGTATCTTAGCAGAAACTTGACCAAAACAGAGTGTAACTACAGCACCATAGAGAGAGAATGTCTAGCCATAGTGTGGGCTCTACAAAAACTTCAAAAATACCTTCTAGGTAGAACATTCACTCTTCTAACAGACCACAAACCACTTGTGGCATTCAACAAGAAGAAGATCAGCAACGCCAAAGTGAATCGTTGGGCTATGCTATTAGCCGACTACAAATTTGACATTAAACCTGTGAAGGGAAAGGACAATGTGGTTGCAGACATATTAAGTAGAATGACAATAAATAAAGACACTCTGTGAACTCCTAACTGATAAAACCAGAGACTATTAAAAAGACATTCTGTGAATTACTAAATGATAAAATAAGAGACTGTTTTAACATTAGTCTGTGAATTCCTAAAGGATACAAACAGAGACTGTAATTATATTAATATTTTTATTTGTTGAACAATGGACAAGGAACAGTGTTTGAATTCCATTGGATTATTAGTTAATTTTAATAATATTGAGTGTTTAAATATTTTAGTTACACAAAATTACAGATGTGTTTAAAAGTCCATTTTCATTTTTTCAGCACAGGTAGACGGCTGCAGTCCTACAGATTTTTTCTCATTATTTCTTATGTGAAGACTGTTGCAGTCTACAGATTTTTTCTCATTATTTCTTATGTTTAGACTGTTGCAGTCCTACAGATTTTTTCTTATTGATTCTATATCCAGAAGTTGAATGTAAGAAAATGAATGTTCATTGATGATAAATATTTGAAATTTGAATATAGATATAGATTGATTTGATTTTATGAAGACCAAAAATGTTGTATTTCATAAACATTTTTTTTGAAGGATGGGGGTGAATGTCACATCTGATTAACATAATTTTGTGACGTAAGGTCACATGTATGGTGGACGCGGGAAGAAAGGAGCATTTCTATTGGTTGAAAGTGTTGGGCGAACAGTTGTGTGTAGACTTCCTACAGGGAAGCATGATAGTGAATAACTCAAGATTTCCACGTTATATTACCTCAAATGATTCTTATGTGTACAATATATATGTATATTAAAGTTGTTTTGGATAAACGAATTCTTCAGTGAATTATTGTGCACAAGATTAATTATTGTGAGAACGCCTACATAGAAAGAGAAATATAAAGTTATATAGTTACAGGGTGCAGTGGTGAGGATCGCACCGGGTGAGACAAATCACACGGGGTGACACCAAAGTGTAAAATTCTTATGTTCCCGATATTTGGCACTGACAGACTTGGAGGGGTTCTATGGGGTAAATTGTGAGGGGGGGGGGATACCATGAGGTACCGCACTGGTTGACGCCAACCCTAGTGACGTCTCTGCATTAGATTTATATTGCCGGTATGTGCTCTATAAAGTTAACAGAGTCAATAAAGAGAGAAGTGGTTGAAGTTGAACTGATTAGGACGTCATAAAGTTCAACAGTGTTAAGAGAAATTTAAGAGTATTGTACAAATTCTATTTATTTATGATATTATGATGCAATCCAATATATAGGGTAGAAAAATTCCTGTAAAGGAGAATAATGCTAAAATGATGTTGATGCAGATTCCAGTACGGGCAGATGACAAACGACGGCTGAGACTAAAAATTGGAGAAAAAAATTTGCAAACTGCTGAAATTTTAGGTGCTGAAATGGTCAAAGTTAAAGACAATTAAACGTACGTTGTTTAAATCTAGTCTTTATATCCGTTTACAGAAGTTATAAGTTGCCTTTACAAAACGTGGGAAAAAAGACGAAAAAAAGTTCCAAATTTTATTTTTAAATCAATTTAAAATATTTCCCTCCATTTGTCTGTAATAGTCCTCTTTAAAAATAAATTAATTAATGAATAATTCATTTTCTTTCTGTTTATTCGTCGTGGAGTGAAGGAAGATAAATTTAAAGAAATTCCATGAGTTTAGTTCAGTCAAATAACAATACCCAGACACATTAAAGTCACTAGCGGATAGAAGAATAAAGAGAAGAGGCGGCCTTAGCCATAACCTGGACCTAGAGCAAGAGTCATAAATAGGACCAAGAGTTTTAAGTGTAGGCTTTATATGATTTATACCATCAATAATCTCTTATCGCCGGCAGTGTTCCCTCTAACTCTAAGGTTCTGTCAGAATGAGAATGCATTTGTGTGATTCACATTTATTCAGACGAGTTGAAAATTACCTACCCCTACATTCACAGTAAGGTAAGACATTACCTTATTTCTGAAATAAATTTAAGAGGTATTTCACTTCTAATTAATAAAGCCAGTTTGTAAGAAAGCTTATGAAGCCTCACCCCTCCATTACTCAAGTTTGGTGGAAGACTAAAAGCACCGTGGGAACGCGCGATTGCTTCTGAAAATTTCATTGAAATTTTAAAAAAATATAATAAAGTAAGTTACGTGATATACTAATGAGTCTAATGTATAGGACAAAATTGGAAAAAGCGAGTTACATGTTTCTGTGTAAGCTTTATAAATCTATTTGACATAATTATAAGGCGACGTTTGGTATAAAAATGAAAGATTTCTAATTTAGAAGGCAAAAGAGAGATCTATAAGTGAGAGTATGAGTGAGCCGCATATGTTAAACCTCATAAGCGCCCGCCCCACGTTTTTAGTCATATTAAATGAAAGTACTTGAACTAATAAGTTTTAAATTATTTTCTTCTTTTTAGTCCGCTTATAAAAACGTGGTTTTTAAAAATCTTTTATTTACTTCTATTTATTCATATCATTACTCATTAGGTAAGTAATCAAGGATTGGTCTCATCAGGCTCATCAGCCACACCAATAGCTGGAAATAATAACGTTAAATCTATCGTCTTTCGTAGACGGACAGATGCCATACAAGTAATCATTACTAAATTACTACATAGGCCTATATAGTATATAGTATAGGCAGAGGCGAGTAAAATTATATAATATGGAAACGGTCACCAAAAATAAATGCTAATTTGATGCGGCGAATAAGGCGGATTCAAGAATGAGTAGGAAACAAACCACAGAGCCCGAGAGTTAAAAATAAAAAAATTACAAACTGCTAAATTTTTTCTCCTAGTATAGAGCCTTGTTTAAACTTAGACGATTTAATACTTTCAGTTAAAGAAAAACATGGATGGTTTTAATATTCGCAGCCAGATCCAGGCTCCAGTCACTTCAGGCTTTATTTATTTATTGCTTTTTGAAAAATAGATACATTTGGCCTTTCAAAGAGGAAAAAAAAAGAGTTGATGCAATTCTCTTTATAAATTAATGACAGTCATCGTAGGCAGTGGCGTAGCGAGGGGGAGCAGGGGGGACATATGTCCCCGGGCGCCACGTTAGGGGGCGCCAAAATGAGTATTAAAACTAATTATTTAATTTTATTTTGATGTAAACTAATGTATCCTAAATACGTTTGCAAGATTGAATTTGGAGCTCAACAAATATCTTCGTTATAAAACTGTTGGCAAGCACGATTTTGGCGCCCCCATTGAGCATTAAGGGTTAAGGGGCGCCATTCTACTAATAAAAAAATGATACTTCCACAGATCCAAGCTCAAATTCAAATGAAAAAACAACGTTGGCGCGATATTTTGAAAAGAATAATTACCTGTATTAAGTTTCGAGTTTCACAAAATTCGGCACTTCGTGGCCAGGAGGAACATCTGCATAAGGACGAGGATAAAAATGTTGGAAACTTTCTCTCTGTGATCAAACTAGTTGCTCAGTATGATCCACTTCTAGAAAAACACCTTCAACATTCCCGAGAAAATCCAGGCTCAGTATTGTAATGTTCCTTCGTCGTACTTCTTAACTGACTCTTCAACTCGCATACTCAAAACAAAGGCAGCTAACAGTTCTTCTCTTTATTAGGCATAACTTCTGGTTACATCAGCTCTCTATCTCTACGACTCTCTCTCTCTCTATCTCTCTAGGTCTGTCCTGGTCTGTCCAAGTCTCTCGTGGGTGACTCCCTAAACTGCTCTCTTACCCCGGGGTGGGTTGTTCTCTCCTTTAAACACTCTAAACTCTCGCCTTATATCCTCGGTTTCCCTCGAGGTGTCAAAGTTTAATCTATTAACCTTCGACCCTTAATTTCCCCCCACGAATTCTTTCCCGGTTTTATCCGTGACTTTCTTTACAAGTCACAATGATAAATAACTGTTGTCTTCCTTACAACCAACGCCCCTTAATAGCTGATCCAATCAACCAGACGTGAGGTGTTAGGTGTATTCCTCACGTTCCGTGGTCCATTCAGAGTTCATTGATACATCGGCGTGGTCGCCGGGCGTGAGCGCATAGGCGTTTTCCCACGTCCCTACGTCCGACTCAGAATTCATTGATACGATTTATGCGCATTTGACCACCCAACATCCCGTACCTGGGGGTGGGGGGGGGGAAAGAGAGAGGCCGGAATACTTTCCGGTAATTGTCTGAGCGCATCATTACATTTCAGGTACGTCGCCTACCTACCGTCCGCTCCCCTCTCAAATATTTAACCGAAGGTTCTCAATTATTTCAACCCAGGTCCTCCACAATACACCCTGTTTACAAAACAATGTCGTCCCGACATTTCGTAACATCTCCGCGTTATGTTTAATTGTCTTCAAATGGCTTTGAGTGACTAAGACCCTCAGCACTATTCAAATACGAATTAACAATGACGCTAAATTGTGTGTACCGCAACAACTGAACTCCCATATACTCAACCATTATTATCCTACACCTGCACTTCTATGTCAACCTCTACACGTCTGTCAAATCTAGTGTGTAATTAGTTTGTCAATTTGTGTCAGATACCTGGCAGTTCAACTCTCATACACAACTACCATTAATTAAAACAAGGTACATTGAACAGTAAGCAGTTAGCATTAAGACTGTAACCATAGTTAGGAAAATATGAAAAGAGAAAAAAAATCAATGTGTAATGTCAATATAGTATAAAAACAAATGATTATGAAACTAATATATGGTAAGGAATTGATTAAGCATATCATCTTCAGTCTAAACATAGTAAGAAATCATAGTCATCTTCCGTTAAAATAAATTTATGCATCATAAACATAATTCCAAAATAGTTTCAAGGAGCAATGCTACCAAAACACAAGTAGGTCAATGTAAGCACCTAATTCATCAGATTGTAAGCATGTTACAAGCTACATAACCTGCTCATAACACATTAAAATTTCACACACAAGAACTGAACCACACAAAAAAATTGTGTCTAAATTTCAAAGCATCGTAAAATACAAACACTAATCAATGAGTGCAATCTTAATTCATAAACCATCAATATAGAATAATAAAGTATGTTATGAACGGTATCATATTTAACCTGAAAAGAAAACTAGTACAGAGAATTTTTCAAGGGACACCAGTTGAAATTTAAGTCAAAGTTTGAGTTAGGTCCGTTTCATTTTATCAGAAGTAGAAATAAAAAAAGTCTGTAATAACATTAATTCTCCATGAAGACTTTTGGAAGCTCTGGAGTAGCACACATTAATTTGTTTTTCAAGCAGTCCGTTTGAAGTTTTAAAATGCCATCTGGAAGATTATTGTCATGATGGTAGCATTTCAATCGATCGTGGTGAATTATTTTGGGCCTCACTTTTCCTTCTCCACGAATCTCGAATAACACATCACTAAATTTTCGACTAATTACGAATGGCCCACACCATTTATTGGGGTTCAATTTAGGGTTCCGACCAAGCTTTTTAGTCAAATCTAAATACAACACAACATCTCCCACATTGAATGTGTGATGTACAGCTCGGGCGTCATGGTCACGTTTCTGACGCTGCGCTGCTGTTCTCAGGTGGTTTCCTGGCTGTCGCATAAATCTCGTCCAACTTTTGTTCCAACTTTAACACGTACTCCGGCACGGGCTGACTGAGACTTTTCTCAGGTAACGGAGCTCCCATTGAAAGGTGAATGGGCTGGTAGAGTTCCCGCCCAAACATCAGGTAATTAGGGCTGTAGCCGGTGCTGGGATGTTTGTGGGTTCTGTACGCACTGGTTAACAGTGGAAGGTGGACATCCCAGTCCTTTTGGTTTTCGGTGACGAAAGCTGATATCATCTTTATCAGCACGGAGTTAAAACGTTCAACTTGCCCGTTGCTGGCGGGGTGAAAAGATGAGGTTCTAGTCTGGTTGATTTCAAGTATTTCCATAACTTGTTTAAACAGTTTACTTTGGTAATTGGATCCTTGATCTGAATGTAACTCTAAGGGACAGCCAAAAATAGAGAAAAATTCACTCACCAAGGTAGACGCTGTAGTCTCCGCTGAACAATCTGGCAGTGCGTATGCTTGTGTATATTTGGTGAAAGCATCCACGACTACTAGAATGTATCTGTTTCCTTTATCAGTCACAGGCAGAGGACCAATAAAATCAGTACATACTCTTTGTAAAGGAGATCCTGTTAGGAATGATTGTAACTTTGCTGAACTGTTTGCGTGAGGACGTTTAGTGTGCTGACAGGTAGAACAGTTTGTAATGAACACTTGAATGTCTCTTTTCATTTTGTACCAACTGTAGTACTTCCTAACATTGTCTAGGACCTTGTTTATGCCCAGATGACCAGCATAAACTGACGCATGCATTTTTATCAAGACGGTGTCTACTAGAGCCTTTGGTAGCATAATCTTTAAATTTTCGTCCTTGCGACCGGGATTAAACCAACGTTTACACAACACTCCGTCCACAACGATAAGTAAGTCCAGATTTAACCATAGGTTTCTAACTGCCGGTGACTCTCCACTAATCTCCTCTCTCTTTGGTTTTGTTTTATTTTTAATCCACTTAAAGACATGGCTTAAATCTTTATCTTCTTGTTGCAAATTTCTAAGCATTTCTTTGGATACATCAAGCCCTTCAAAGAATTGATGTGTATTATTCCCTGTATTAAACGCCTCCCCTGACTCATTCTCAGTCAGGACATTGGGTGCGGATCCATCAGTACAAGGTAATTCACGATCGTCACTGGAATGGAGGGGCGTATCCCGCGTGCCATTATTGTCACCCATTGTACCTGCCGTCGACACAGCCGGGGAGTTAACTTGATCTAGTCTCTTGCTGCGGGTGGTCACCATATTAAGTTTCACAACAACATTCTCGGGCCACTGGCTACTAGTCGTGGAAATTGGAATAATGTCTTCTTCCTTATAAAATTCTGACCATTGTCGGAATCTCCTAGTGCACAGATCACAACCGTGACAAGGGAGGTCCTGTAGTATCTCATCTTTGTTATAAAATAGACAACCTTCTCGTTCACTTCTAGATAAAAAATCGGCGTTGTTGTGCTTTGTTCCACTACGATGCTCAATGTCGAAATCAAATTGTGACAATAGTTCTATCCATCTTGCTATTTGATCTGTGGGATTACGGAACGATAGTAACCATCTCAGGGAACTATGGTCAGTCCTAACAATGAACTTCCTTCCTAAGAGAAAATGTCGAAACTGATTGGCGAATGTCACAACTGCCAGAAGTTCACGTCGAGTCACACAATAACGTCTCTCTGCTCGATTTAGAGACTTACTGGCATGGTAAATTGGTCTCTCAATCAGTTGCTGCTCACGATTCGACCACTGCATTTGGGAAAGAGTGCATCCTATAGCCGTAGCACTCGCGTCACAGTCAATTATAAAGCTACCGCCATCGTTTTGTGGTTGTGCCATAATGTCTGAGGACACCAAACATTGTTTTAATTTCGAGAATGCTAGTTGACACTCTTCGTTCCAATCTAAAGTCTTATTCTTACGTCCTTCTAATAAACGATTTAAAGGCGCGGCGATAGTTGAGTGCCCTTTTATCCATCTTCTGTAATATGATGCCATTCCAAGAAAACTCCTCAACGCCGACACATTTTGTGGTTTAGGAAATTGAACAATAGCCTCCACCTTTTCGGGGTCAGTCTTAACTCCTTCACCTGACACAACATAACCCAAGAATCTAGTCTCGGGTTTGAAAAGAACACATTTTTCTGGTTTCAGTTTAAGTCCTGCCTGCCTCAATCTCGACATAGCTTCCTCGAAACGCTCCAAACACTGCTGAAAAGTCTCACCAAAAATACAAATGTCATCGATGAACACAACTAAGGTCCTATAATTGAGGCCTTTGAAAACCGTTTCCATACATCTTTGAAATGTTGCGGGTGCTCCTGTCAATCCCATGGGCGTTACGTTGTATTCATAGTGGCCATTCAGCGTGGAAAAAGCTGTTTTGGCCTTATCCTTTTCCTCTACTTCTATCTGGTAGTATGCTGATTGTAGATCCAAGGAACAAAAATATTTTGCACTTGCCATTGCCTCTATTAGTTCATTGCACCTAGGGAGTGGAAAACTATCCTTTTGAGTGACCTTATTTAGTTCCCTATAATCACATACCACTCGAACCTCGTTGTTTTTCTTCCTAATAAAATGCAATGGCGCTGACCACGGGGATTTTGACTCTCTAATAATTCCCGCTTCAAGTTGAGCAGCAATGACGTCATCAACTTCATTTTCAAAAGCTCTTGGAGGTCGTCGGGGAGGAATTTTTATAGGTCTGGCATCTCCTGTCGGAATTTCGTGCTTAATTATTGATGTCCTACCCACGTCTAATGAAGAGGTTGAAAATAGGTCTTTGTTCCTTTGTAATGAAAACCACAATTTTTCCTGTTCTTCCTCATTTAGCCCACTGGTTTTCAACGTTTCCTCATAAAGTGTCCTTATACATGTAAAACTTTTATCCGGCTGAGTTACTGAATTTATAAATTTTGTCACCACGGGCACTTTATGTCTATGCAGATTTAGTCCACGTTTAATGGAAAATGAAAAATTGTAGTGACCTAGGAAATCAAATCCTAGGTAACCATCCTCTGCTATGTCAGCAATGTGAACCGTCCATGGGTATTTCTTGTTGTCTAGAATTAAATCTATATCACAGACTCCATAAAGTTTCACTGACGAACCACTGGCCGACTGGAGATGCAATGGAACCAGGTGGTCATTTAATGTTAATTGTTGGTGGATTTTACTAAAAACTCTCCTTGATAATATCGTCACGGCCGCCCCTGTATCTAATAAGAACTGAGTGTCAACTCCACAGATCACCACTGGCACATAGACAGCACTCATTGTTTGTGATCTAACATTTTGGAAGCGGTTCCCTGAGGCGGCCTGATTTAGTTTAAACGTTGAGGATTTCGTCCTCCTGGTCTTCTGTTGGGGCAGTTTCTTGAAATATGCCCGGTTTGGTTGCAGTTATAGCATCTAGGCTCCGCCCTCCTATATGACCTCGGTTCAGGTACCGATTGACGTGGCCTCGGTTCATGTACCGATTGACGAAATGGCTCTCTTTGCGAGGTGATGAGTGATCTGATGTCGTCCTTGAGCTCGCGTATTTCTCGCACTAACTGGTCTGTAGCAACTGATGCCACCTTCTGCCCCGGCACACACACGTTGTCCCTCAAATTTAGAAGCTGGTCAAGGGCAGCTCTCGCCTTGTCTACAGTGGGTGGCATGGCCATTATGCCCACTTGTGACACCATCGACTGGTCTGGAAGTCCACGAAGAAATTGTTTAAAACCGATGGCATCACGTGTGGTTTGATCTGCCGTGGGAAAGCTCTTGACGACCAACCTTTTTAGATCAGTCGCATACTCCGCTGTCGTTTCCGAGCTGAGAAAATTTCTTCTTTCCAATAAGTTTTGAAAGAATGCTGGTGTTCTATGGTCGCTGAATCTATCCGCCAGTGCGTCTTTCAATTTGTCAAAGGTATTTCTTTCCTCTTCGCCAATCTCGTTATAGGCGAAGTCAGCAGCAGCATCCTTTAATGAGACGCCTAGGTAAAGAAGTTTCTCCTCCTGGTTCCATTTCAAAATTTTAGCTGACGACTCAAATTGCACAATAAACGTCTGCCAGGCAGAGGTTCCATTGAAGGTGGTTAGGTTATTAAGAGCTGTGGCCATTTTCGGTTTTGTTCGACTGGAACTGGATCGTGCACTGTGCATTACAGTCAATATGATAGGAATAAAGAGCTTTTCTCCTCGAAGACGCTGTAAGGTCAAATCCCACCGCTATGCCACCATTGTAAAGCTCCTTCGTCGTACTTCTTGACTGACTCTTCAACTCGCATACTCAAAACAAAGGCAGCTAACAGTTCTTCTCTTTATTAGGCATAACTTCTGGTTACATCAGCTCTCTATCTCTACGACTCTCTCTCTCTCTCTATCTCTCTAGGTCTGTCCTGGTCTGTCCAAGTCTCTCGTGGGTGACTCCCTAAACTGCTCTCTTACCCCGGGGTGGGTTGTTCTCTCCTTTAAACACTCTAAACTCTCGCCTTATATCCTCGGTTTCCCTCGAGGTGTCAAAGTTTAATCTATTAACCTTCGACCCTTAATTTCCCCCCACGAATTCTTTCCCGGTTTTATCCGTGACTTTCTTTACAAGTCACAATGATAAATAACTGTTGTCTTCCTTACAACCAACGCCCCTTAATAGCTGATCCAATCAACCAGACGTGAGGTGTTAGGTGTATTCCTCACGTTCCGTGGTCCATTCAGAGTTCATTGATACATCGGCGTGGTCGCCGGGCGTGAGCGCATAGGCGTTTTCCCAAGTCCTACGTCCGACTCAGAATTCATTGATACGATCTATGCGCATTTGACCACCCAACATCCCGTACCTGGGGGTGGGGGGGGGGAATGGAGAGGCCGGAATACTTTCCGGTAATTGTCTGAGCGCATCATTACATTTCAGGTACGTCGCCTACCTACCGTCCGCTCCCCTCTCAAATATTTAACCGAAGGTTCTCAATTATTTCAACCCAGGTCCTCCANGGTCCTCCACAATATATGAAATATATAGTCCGATTAGCACTCAAGTTACCGAAGGAATTCTGAGTCCATTGTAAGCTGAGGGGACGGGGTGGCGCGCACGAGATGTGCCGGGCAGGACTAGATGAATTCCTTATACATGTAGTTATGTACTAGTGAAAAAAAGCCGCGCTAACGCAATAAAGGGTTATATTTAAACTGAAACGGTCCTTAAAAACAAAAGGTCTTAACAACCTTCGGAAAGAGTGAAGAAATAGGGTCCTGATATTCTGATACGATTCCGATTAATAGTCCCATCATTAATTAACGCACATCATGTTATAAATATAAAGAAATTTCAAGCGCATGTTAATATTTTGCTGCCATATTGGTTTTCGTTTAACTTGGGTATCGGGTATCTTGGTGCCATTTTTCATACCCCGAGGCCGTCAACTTAAGCGGGCCCTACTGTATGTAACTTTCCTGTAGATACTTGAAAATTATATTTTTAGCTAACATCAAAGGTTTTCATGCCCTTAACACATAACCATAAGTAAGGTGAATTTGGTTTATCTTGGTTGTTCTTCTTCGTTCTCAAATCTTTTGATAGAGGATTTAGGCAGCAAGTCCTATATTTGTGATGAACTGCGCTGTGGCTGACAGTTGATCCAGTCCGCCATAGAGTTTGTCATCGAGGGTAGCTTCCTGGGGCCATATGTCTGTCCGGGTATGGTGGTACAGGGGGCAAGTTTGGAGAACATGTTCCGCATTTTCAGCAGCTTTCCCGCAGAGGCACATTTCGCTTTCTCCAATTCGAAGTTTGCGGAACATGTTCTGCCTAATTTGTTGTAACCAAAGGCTATGGAAGCACATCCAGAAAAAACAGCAGGCTGCAGTCGGAGACCACGGGCCAATTGGCGCAAAACTCGTCGGCACGCAATACTCAGATTGAGAACGAAGAAGAAGAAAAAAAAATGATACACTTAAGATTGTATGTAAACTGTGAAAATTTTAAAAAGTGAAATAAATCATTAAAATAATTTTAGTTTTTAGACGATTATCTAAAATGTGTCAAAATAACTTCAGATCATTCCTTTTTAACTTAATAATATCCTATACTTAATTTTGTTATGAAAAGCCAGTGAAAAAATGGACAACTAGAATATTTTTATTTTTAAATTTTATGCAATATGTAGTGAAATGATTTAGAATTAATTCTTTTTATAGGTTGTGTTATTTGAATGGTACACAAGTTAACTGCTGTTTTTAAAACTTTATTTTATTAACAACTTAATAAGTCATATTGTGTATAAAGCCAATAAGCATGCAAAACGATTTTTAACTAAAGGGATAATATTTGTCTATAAATCATTTTTGAATAATCGCGTTGCCGAATTTTTATTTTTATTTTTTTAATAAATAAACGATTAGGAATATAAATTTTAAAAAATTAAGTTGAGCTTTAGACCTACCTCCAACTCAGAAGTGAAGCAAAGACCCTTATACCACGCTAAAGACACCAGAGGTATAGCCGGTGATAAAATTTGAAGACTAGAAATTGTTTGGACATAGACTGCCATAGAAACATTGAGTTCTGGGTTTGTCTTGACCAAGGCCCGCCAAGCTTCACAACTTAGAACATAATCTGAAATAGAAATTGTTTGTAAAAAGGACTTAGTCCAGCCACAAAAAAAAAGTTTTAACCTTTAAAATCAAGGAGCATTTACTCTCCATTTATACATTAGTTCTATACAACATCTGTTTGTATTCTCTTTAATCTGTATTAAAAATAGCATGGCATCTAGACCACTACACTATAGAACCTACAATCGGATTTGAATCTTATCCGGTTGTTGATTTTTACAGGTTCAAACAAGTAAGTGGGGTCAAGATTAAATGTTAAATATATGAAAATGAAGCAAAAATCTAAAAAATGAAAGTGGAGTGTCTTCAGATCATGAGGCTTAACAACTTTGTTTATAAATTTGAGACCATTGAGTAATAATAGTAACATCCTTGCAACATCAATTTGATTAACAATGCTTGATATATCATTTTGTTTTATATTTCATTAAAATTTCTTTTTCAACCAAGATAATGAATCTGAAAGATGGTCCGAGCTCAAAGAAAACCATCCAAAAAGTGATGAATACTTCGAACAATCACAAAACATCATTTTCAGGCTAAGGACGGGTCACAGTCACAAATCGTTGATTGTGAGTGGCATCGTTGTCTAGGGGTTTGGTGGTGAACAATTACACAGCCACACTCACAAGAGCAATAAGCACTATTATATTTAATAAATGGTTTATTAT
The DNA here is from genome assembly GCA_944989445.1 of Ampullaceana balthica. NCBI lineage: Eukaryota > Metazoa > Mollusca > Gastropoda > Lymnaeidae > Ampullaceana > Ampullaceana balthica. Next base: position 27 of record CALYLW010001399.1, on the reverse strand, counting down.
CACTGCCACTCGACCACCGTATCCCCA